>JAOWBP010051353.1:0-15804 GCA_028571105.1 Tragopan temminckii | reverse complement strand
CACCACTCGTTACCGGCCTCCACCTGGACATGGAGCATCTGCTCCATCATGCACAGGCATCTGCTGGGAAAACAACACTGCGAGTTGCAAGCAATCCAAGAGACCCCTGGAGTCCACTAGGGATAACTTCCAGGTCCAGGAAATGGACAGACCCAACAGGGTTGAAGTTTTACTGGACCTGGTGCTCACCAGTGCAAAGGAGATCATTAAGGAGGTTAAGATTGGAGGCAGTCTGGGCTGTAGAAATCATCCCCTGGTTGAGTTCATGCTCTTAAGGAACACATGCCTGGCAAAGAGCAGAGTCAAGTCCCTGAACTTCAGGAGAGCAAACTTCAGGCTGTTTAAGGAATCCCAAGAGATCCCCTGGGAAACTGTCTCTGGGACACAGGAATGAAACAGAGCAGGCAGCACTTTATGGACCACCCTTCTGAGAGCACAAGAGCTGTCCATCACTCAGATTAAGAGATCAGGCAGAAGAGGCGGGAAACTGGCATGACTCAGTAAGGACTGCCTGTCAGACTGAGGGACAAAAAGGAAAATACAATCACTGGAAGCAGGGATGAGTGGCCTCGAAGAATATAGGAGTGCTGTCCAGATGTGCAGGGATGTGTTCAGGAAAGCCAAGGTGCAGGTGGAATTAAACTTGGTGAGGGAGGTGGAAAACAACAAGAAGGGTTTCTTCAGATATACTGGCTAGAAGAGACAGGCAAAGGAGAGTGTATCCCCTCTAATAAAATGAAAAAGAGAGCTGGCCTCATCAGACATGGAAAAGGCTGGGGAACTCATTAAGTTCCTTGTTCTTCTTTGCCAGTCAGGTTCCAGTGCCTCTTGTGTCCCTGAACCTCTAAGCAGGGGTTGGAAGAGCAAAATTCCTCCCAGTGTAAGAGCAGAGCAAGTCTGAGACCACTTCATGAAGCTGAATGTGTACAATTTTATGGGTCCTGATGATACAGATCACAAGGCTCTGAGGGAACTGGCTGATGTGGTTGCCAAGCTGCTCTCCCCCATATTTGAAAAACTGTGGCTGTCAGGTGAAGACAAAAATAAAAAGAAAATAATCACTTCAATTTTTAAGAAAGGCAGAAAGGAAGACCTGGGGAACTACAACCTGGTGAGCCTCACGTCTGTGCCTGGAAAGGTCATGGAGCAGATATTCCTGGAAGCTATGTTAAGGTGCATGCAAGAAGATGAGGTGATCCAAAAACTGCCAGCACAGCTTCACCAAGGAAAGGTCTTGCCTAAATAATCTGGGGGCCCTGTATGTTGAAGTGACAGCATCAGTGGACAAAGGAAGGGCAACTGATGTCATCTTATTGTCTTAGGGGAACTTATCTCTACACTTCAGAGAGATGTATTTGAAGGCTTGACTATTAGATGGATAAAGAATTGGTTGGATAGCTGTAGCCAGTGGGTTTTTGTAAATGGCTATATGTCCAGGTTGAAGCCAACAATGTGTGGTGTCCCCCAGGGGTCCATCTTGGAACTGGTGCTCTTCAACATCTTCATCAGTGACACAGACAGTGGGATTCAGTGTACCCTCAGCAAGTTTGCAGATGACACCAAGCTGAGTGCTGCAGTTGACACAAAAGAAAGGATGCCACCCAAAGGGACGTGTACAGGCTCAAAAAGTGGCACACAAGAACCTAATGAGGTTTGACAAGGCAAAGTGCAAGGTGCTGCACTTAGGTTGAGCTAATCACATATATGTGTACAGATCTGGAGAATTCACTGAGAGCAGCCCTGTGAAGAAGAGTTGTGAAGTCCTGATGGATGAAAAGCTGAACTTGAGCCAGCAGTGCATAGTTGTAGTCCGGAAGGTCAACAGTATCCTTGACTACATCAAAAGAGGGGTAGCCAGCAGGGAAAAGCAAGTGATTTTCCCCTCTACTCTACCCTCATGAGGTCCAAGCTGGAGAACTGTGTCCAAGCTTGTGGCCCCCAGTACAGGAAGGATGTGGAGCAGTTGGTGCCGGTCCAGAGGAGGGCCATGAAGATGATCAAATGGCTGGAGTACTTCTCCTGTGAAGAAAGGCTGAGGGAGCTGGGCTTGTTCATCCTGGAGAAGAAAAGGCTCCAGGGAGATATTACTGCGGCCTTCCAGAACCTGAAGGGAGCTTATAAGCACAAAGAGGAGTGACTTTTTACATGGTCTGATAGTGATAGGACAGGTGGGCATGGCTTTAAATTAAAAGAGAGGAAATTTAGGTTAGATGTTAGTGAAAAACTCTTTACTTAGAGTGTGGTGATGTGCTGGAACAGGCTGCCTAGAGAAGCTGCTGATGCCCCATCCGTGGAGGTGCCCAAGGCCAGGCTGTATGGAGCCCTGCGCAGGCTGATGTGGTGAGTGGCAGTCCTGCCCAAGGCAGAGAGTTGGAACTAGATGATCTTTAAGGTCCTGTCCAACCTTATTCCAACCAGATATTTTATGATTCTATGATTCTATCATCACTAGTGCCTGACCACCAACTGGATTAAACATCACACATTAAGTGTCTCTTCCTAACTTTCAAAAACAGGATAAATCTGGACAGACTTGTGTGAAAAAGAATGAAAATACAATTATACTTGGTAGACCTAAGGACAGGGTGATTTTCTCAAGTGCCTTGCAATAAATAATCTTTTTCCCTTATCTCCTCCATGGCGAGAATCCCTAAGCGTTCGCTTTTCCTAGGTCAAAAATCCTCCTACGAAAGAAGAGACTCCTCTGGTTTCTGGTGGGTGCCTTTGATGCTATCCCTGCACACTTCTGGCTCCATCCTTACTGTTTTCCCACCTCAAAAATGCTGAGCTCATTTTGTATGCAGTGTTACAACACCCTACTCATTTCTGTCACATATATGACCTTATTCCAGGAGTCAACACCTTTCCTCAGCTCAAAGTGGATGTAGAACCCCAGATGTGGATGGGTGCAATGGTGCTAATGCAAGGGGAAAAATCCCTAGCATAAGAAAGAGGTGACACAGAAACACATTCAGGCAACTAAGGCTACTGAACCTATTCAGAAAAGTGGCATTGGTTCTTCTCTGCATTTAACAAAGGAATTTTTGGGTCAGAAATTGGGACGCACATGATATGGATTTTGCCATAAGGAGACAGTAAATTAGGAATGACACAACAGTTCTTCAACACTGCACCAGCTCTGCAGGGGAAGGCAGCTTATAATTGTCCTTAAGGGATGCTGGAGTAATGTGCTCCTTTCTGCTGCCTCTTACCTAAAGGTCAATTTGATTTTCCTTGGCCCTGTAACAGGGAAAAAAGTGACCACTGAGAATATGAGTAATGCAATTCATTGTCAGTGTTTCTGCAGGTTTAAGCTTGTGTCATCTATTTTGTACCACAAGACCCCTGAAATAATTGCACTAATTCATTTTGTTCTTCATTACTGGCAGATGCTGCTGAGTAAAACAAGGATCCAGAGTCTTGCATAATAAAATGAATGCTGTTCTGCTGCCTGTCTGCCCAGGACATAAGGTTTCGTTGTCTAACAGAAAAAACTGAAAGGCTGCCTAACACTGCCACCTTGGGATGCCTACACACACCATCCAAATTCTTAAACATTGCTAAACCAGTCTTTGAGTTCACATTTTTGTAAATACATTTTAGAAAGAACGCAGAGAAACATGCATATGTACAATAGAGCTATCAATTTCCTTTCAAACAAATTATTTTCAGGACTAAAAAGTCCTTAAAACTTCTAAAAACTTTAAAACTTTTCTCTCAAAAACATGGTTTATTTTAGGATCCCTAAATAAGCTACTGGATTTGGAACCTGACTTCAAAGACATCAATGACAATTGTGTTTTATCAGTTCAAGTAAGATTTAAATTTGAAGAACTGAAACTACCCACTTTAGCCAACTAAATCCTGTATGTTAAACTCAGCTCTACCACAATTATTTCAGATAGGAGATTTTTGCAAATAGCCCTGGAGGAGGAGGACACAGGACCAGTCATTTGAGTGACAAGAGCTTATTGTTCATAAACTACAGCGTCAACTTCCTTATGTCAGGATCTTAAGAAACCGACTACATTTGCGGTTTGCAATTGTTTAACACTGGCCTAGGAATTACTAAGGGCTTGTAAATGTGGGCAGTTTGCAGACTATGGCTAATACAAGCACACACAGTTGTTAATTCCAGTCCACCTTCACATCTTGAGCTGCTGTCAACAATACCCTGAGGTAAGGCAGTCTCCCTGCCAGCAAGCAGGGCCCAGCTGGGCTGAGAGGACTCTCCTCCATCCTCCTACTGCTGCCCTACACCAGGCCTAATGAGATCCCAGCAGCAGGGCTTCTCCTGCCAGTCTGAAGCCACTCACTAGGAGCTTGCACAAAGAAAGCTGAAGAGAAAATAAAAATGGTGAGGCACATAGTGCAGTACCAGGGCATGGCAGAACTGCTTCACTGAAGCTAAGCCACTGTGGGTTTCCTGTCTTGCCTTGGGTGGTTCAAGACTGAATGCTTAGTAGACCAGGAAACATAGGCCTCATGAGATGGGATAGAAATGGCTGTCAGGTGACACTGACTGCTTCTGAGGGAGCTTGTGCTGGAGATAAGGGTAGTTTTACACTGTCATGAAGGAAGACAAAAAATGCCTGGTGCTGAAAAGGCTGCCTACTGACATTGTATATAGTAGTAAATGCTCTCTACAGATGAAGCCTTCAGCTGGCATCAATGAAAGCTGACTTCAGTAACAAATGTGCAGCCTCACTATGAGTGCAGTTTTGGGATCCATAGCACAAAAAGAACATCAAACTATTAGAGAGTGTCCAGAAGAGGGCTACAGAGATGGTGAAGGGTCTGAAGGGGATGATGTATGAAAGGTTTTATCATCTGAATGAAAATCTGACTGGGAAGCCAGCCTATAAAGTGCTCTCTTTCAGTCACTCTGGTGTCTGAGGAGAGCTTTGTGTCATTCATTGTGGTGATAGCTCTACGGCAAATGAGCAAATGGACAGCCAAGAGGAAAAACATGCATATGCTTTTCTTCATGAAGGTTTAACACAGCTCCAATGAACATAATGCAGCAGAACCAATGCTGAAGCCTGTAAAAAGCACCAAGGAATCAATCCCACTTGTATGTATTCTGGATTAAACTTTCTGCAAAATTCAGCTGGATCCAAGAACCTAAACCAAGTTAGTGCTGCCTTTTAATGTGGTACAGCCTGGTAGAAGGCTGTTTTCCTCACTGCAAGGAACCAGAGGACAAGACGCATGAGGAGCAGCTGTGGTCCCTCAGTGTGCTGAGTGCAGAGCAGAGGAGCTGAGGGGATTCTCAGATACAGGGTTTGGATTTTGAGTGGTGCTGTGTGGGTCCAGGAGCTGGATTCAATGATCTTTGTGGGTCTCTTCCAACTAGGATATTCTGTTATTCTATAGTTCTATGAAAATAACTGTAGTCAGTTAGTACATGGGATGTGTCGGCCATGCAGCAAAAATAAAAGCCCACCAGCAGTAAGATGTCAGGCCTTCAGCTGTGCTGTCCTGCCAGGGCTGTGGCAAACTGCAGGCAGGAAGCATCAGTGCAGCCAGCATGATCAACATGAGAAACCCTCCTGAACAGCACAGTCTCTGGGTGCCCTAACTTGCCTTTTGTAATGATGTTCTCTCACTCAAAATATCCTCCCATTCCCACCCACAGCAAACCACCAGTGGAACTACCAGGAGGAAAAACAGGCTGCACAGCAGAGGTAGATCATTCAGCTTGGCTCACAAGAAGGTGAAGCAAGTCTCAGTTCATTTCTGGAATCTTTTAGGACACTGTTCATATGAAAAAAATACATTCCTGCTCTGAAGTTATCTCATAGAGCAATTTTACAAACCATATGCAGAAATAATCTGAACGTCTCCGATGTAATTTATTTTGTCTTTAACGTTTTTGTAACATAGACATCTTGTTGTTATTCTGTCCTCTATGCAGACATTGTTCAAAAGGATGCTTAAAAAAACCCCACAAAACTGGCCTAATAAGTCATTCTTGCTGCACTTAAATTCAACAAACGTAATTCAGCTGCTGAATCAGATTAAATGGAAGAAAGAGGTGAAATTCTTGAACACTGTGTTTTAGAGATGTACATAGGGCAACAATATTTCCAGCTGACCTCTAAGTCAAGCTTTATGCTAAGCACAAATCTGGTTATTAAGACCCATAAGGGAAAACATTCTGGGCAGTGCAGAAACTGTGTCATGAACAGAAACTGGGATTTCCAGTCCCTCCCTATTGCAGTCCAGGTCTCTCTGCGATGAGATCTGCTTCTCATGGCACTGAATGAATGCATCTGCATGTGAATGTTAATCTTTCACTAATAAGACCTCTCCAAAAATGCAGCAGTGAACGTCCAGTCTTCTGGAAAAAAACTCTGATATTAACTGAGGGAATCCTAAAAGCTTGAAGATCAGGAAGCAATGATAAACTTCACATTTAATTTCTTTTGAACAAGTTACTTAGTAATGGGGTAACCCTGAAAAAAAAAAAAAAAAAAACAAGGCAGAGTAGGCATTAGCTTTTCTTGTTTGGTGAATGCTTAGGTCAGACAACTGGGCCAAAAGCTGATTCCCATTGTATTACTGTTGCATCACTTGAAAGCGCATTTATGTAACACGTTTTCATTACAAATGTGCTATTGTCTGAAAGTTGCTCTTTCCCCAGTTTGTCCAGGACAGAGCAGTTTCATAACAGCCATTTTTTCCATTTACACTTTCTGCTTGTTCTCCTGCCAGGCCTGTAAATTACTTAACTAAAAGCTCTTTTTAAAATGACTGGGTGGAGATAGGTACTTTCTTGTACAAAAAGAGTTACTGTTTTGAACTGTGCCTTGGCCCTTGGTGTTTAACGCAAGCATGCCCTGCAGAGTGGAGGTAGCATCAGATTTGGGAAGCTATTTTCCCCACTTTTGAAGCAGCGACCCTGCAGCAGGCTGCTCTTAGACACCTTGACTTCCAGTGTCTGTACAGAGAGACAGAAGATGCTTCAAGCAAGAGGCGGGCCACTTCCCATTAGAACTGTATAAGGTATTTTTATACTGGGGGCTGGGCAGATTCAAGCAAGTATGTTTTCCAGACTTTTTAAGGTCTGGGACATATCAGCAACATACAACAAATATGTTAAAGTAGTGCTTCTTTACACACTGGCACTATCAAAGAAACTTATACAGCTACATTCAAATGTACTTTAACCTATTAGTTCCTCTTTAGTATGTGTGGCATATATTTCTGTGTCTTCTTTTAGTGAAATTAGTTGAATTGTGGTATTTTTTGGTTTACCTTGCAGCTACACAACATCACAATATGTACTTCCATTGTTCATTACTAACTTCAAAGTAATTACTCTGGTTTAGGCATTGAACGTTATCAAACACCTTTGCTGTTTAGTGATATTATTCTACCTAGTTTTGTGTTTTCCTAATTAGCTAACATGCTGTCATTCTAGTTTGTCAAATTAGACCTAGATAAAAGAAAAGAGCATGAACTTTGTCCTAAATATGTACTTGAAAAGCTCTATAAGAGCTTCAGTGGTTGTTTAGCTATGAAGTCTTTTATCTGTGTGAACACAGATGTTGAACTTAAAGGTAGGAAAGTAAAATGGACTTTGTACTGCTGCTTTTCAGGCTGCCAACTCTGCTATATGATAGGCAGAAACCAAACAAGAAAATTAGCTAAGTCTGAACATATGAATGTCTTTGATTTTAAGAATGATATCAGCAAATCCTGTGTATGACAGCAAAATGAAATTGTGAGTGAAAGATTCTATAGCTAAGTTGGAGAGAGAGAAACAGTACTTTTTGCTTTTTCAAAGATGTTTGAAATGTAGAGGGGAACCTTATTATTTGACAGCCTTTGCTTTCACACTAGCACATGCAGATTGCAGCAGTTAAAGCAGGGGTCAAGGCAGAAAAACTTACCTATCTGTGTTAGAAAACAGGTAATGGAAGCCAAGGTTTTAATCTCAGCCCAAGGACTTACAAACTTCTCCAGTGTCAGAAGTGATAAGCATAAAGCAGTGGACTACAGGGAAAGCTTATGAACACACCGTAGTGATGTGCAGGGTCCTGGGAGACCATGGACCGCTGGTAGAAATCAGTACTTTGTACATCACTATAGTTATGAACTCTGTCCTAATTGGTGACAAGTGAAAAAGGAGCTAATTGGAGGGAAAGTACATTTTAAGATACAGCCTTCTCCCACTTGATTTTTTTGACCCTCCTTCTAGATTTCAGTGCTGAACTGAAAGCTGACCTTGATTAACTAAATTCCTTATCTCATGTTGACTGTTCAGCAACTCAACAGAGCAAACAGTTATATTATGGAGCTGATACTGGCTGGCTCTGGAGAAAAATCTCTAGAGAGCAGCTTGATTTACTGTCAGCAGCCAGCCTCCTCTTCCACAGTAGCAAGCCTAGTGGCTCAGGAGGCAGCAGGAGCTTCTATTGTGATTCATGGCACTTCAGATGCAATAAAGATAAGGGCAGCTTCTTTCCCCAATAGCGTTACTCATTCCTGAATGTATTGGTGAAAAATAAGCAACCTAGCTTTTAAGAAATGAGTGCATGCACTCATCCATTTACATTAAAAAGATGGGTTCTTACTAGCAACCTTTCAGTCAGCAAGAGAGTCTACCTAAAAATGCAGCTGATGGCCTGCTCCATGTACAAATACACAGCTGGATTTTAAAGCATTCATGCAATATAATTTTACTATATGGTTTTTGTATAGTTCTTTCTTTGTATGAGTAGAGTCAGCACCATATATCGCAACATCAGCCTGAATGACTGGATGCACTGGCTTTGCTATTGCAATTTACATTTGTTTTACAAGCAATCAATTCTACAAGAATAATCTTTACCAGCCTGCATCCTTTGAATTTTATCCCATGATCATTTTATGAAAAATCCCTTATGATGTTCCTACGTAACAGTATAACATACCTCCTCAGCAATTGTAAAGGCCAGAACAACACTTAAATCTGAATGAGTTAGATTTCTGCTGGAATAAAAAATAGTTTCAGGTCTATCACTTAGAAGGTTTGCAATGTGTATGCTCTATCAGGCTAAGTAAGATGATGATTCCCTTTTCCTATTCCACATGATGTAAAAAAAGAGTCATAATTTATACAGATGCTATTTACTTCCTAGGAATATTCAGAATTATCTGTAGCCACTCTGATTTTAAAAACTTGTAGTATTAAAAACATCTATGCTAGCATCTGTGACAGCAAGGAATAGAAAACATGTCAACTGCTGCATGGTTCTGATGTGAGATTAGCTCTACAGGATCAAGAGTAACCAGTGACTCTGCAGGAGTGCAAAAGGAATTCCACATAACAACTGAAGATCTCTATAAAATCATCCTGCCTTTAGAATTATGCATTAAAACAATTATGCATTGAAATGAGAACTGAGTTTTGTCCAAGGTGGGAAGCAAGTGCATAGTTCAGCATGAGAATAAAAAAAAAAAAAAAGGTACTTTGTGAAATACAATTCCAGTCTAACAGATTTAAAGTAAGACCTAGACTATTTCCCACACATCTTGTGAGTAACATTGTGATCCAGTACAAGAGCAAAAAATTATTAAAACTGAAAAATGCAACAAGAAAATAGGCATTAACCATCTGGATTTTACCTTCTGGTCTGCTGTAGTAGAAGTACTGAGAAATTGTTCTTTTCACAGAAGCTGTAGCTCCCATAGGTTTCTGTCCAGCCTCTACTCTGCCACATTAGTCTCTTCTCTTGGACTTGCTGTAATACCCAGGGTACCCTGCATGAGCCCACCTCATTCTGACTGAGTGGATGGGGAGTCTGGAGGCAGTGTGGGCTGTGCTGAGCTTGAAAAAGGAGCTAAGATGCCAACTGCCCAGTCCATGCCAGGCACATCCCTGGAGCTCCTTGCGAGTTGCCAAAAGAGACAATACCTGAGCACCCACTACCTGCCCTTTGTGCAGTACTGGTCGTCTGTCTCCCCAGGTGCCAAGTTTTACAAAATTTATAGCAGAATGGAATAGAATAGTTCGTTTGTAAGGGACCAACAGAGATATGAAGTCCAACTGCTTGACCACTTCAGGGCTAACCAAAAGCTGAAGTGTATCAATGAGATCATTATCCAAACAGTTCTAGAATACTGAAAGCCATGGAGCTTCAACCACTTCTCTAGGAAGACTATTTCAGTGTTTGACCACCCTCACAGTAAGCGTTTCCTAATGTCCCATCTGAGCCTGGCACTGCTCTGTGCCATTTCCATTCTGCCATCAGATCTCAGCAGCAGAGCCCGGCACTCCCCTCTCACTGCGCTGCAGGGAGCAGTGAGGTCAGCCCTTGGCCTCCTCTTCTCCAGACCGGGCAGCCCAATGCCCCCAGCATTCCTCACAGAACTCCTTCAGCTCCCAGCTTTGCTGCCCGCCTCTGCGTGTTTTCAAAGACCTAAATACCTTTTCACATTTTATATTGCCAAGCCTGTAGCAGGAGAATCTCCTCTTTTGACCAGCCAGCTGTGCTGTGTTTGATGTAGCCCAACATACGGTTTGCCCCTTGGCTGCCCAGATACAGCTCTGGCTCATGCTGAGCTGCTGTCACCAGGACTCCCACGTGCCATCCTGCTGAGCTGCTCTCCAGCCACCTGTCCCCATCTGTGCCTATGTTCGGCACTGTTCTGTCCCACGTGCAGAATGCAACACTTCCCTTTGCTGAACTTCATGCCACTGCTGACTGTCCAGTGCTCCAAGGTATCTACATCTCCCTGCAAGACCTCACATTATTAAGGCATCATTAAAAGACATCAGTCATTAGGATTTACAGCCTTCCATTCACCATGATTGAAGGTGGCCAGCAGATATAAAAGTTATCAGATAATAATGCTGGAATTTAGCACCCTAAGATCTACGTCCCAGATGTTGTGCTGGCCCCTTCTCTGCACAAAACTGGATCTCCTGGAGCACTCCAGCATCTGTGAGCGGTCACTTGAATTACTCGGACAAATCACAGATTTTTCCCTTGGCAAAGAGTGGGATCTTCTAATGCAGTATTAAGGAAACTGTTCTTCTTTCCCAAATGCTTGCTAGCTCTCATTTCCATTATTGTTGAGGATATGCATGGTAAGTATGCTGATCCATTTCTCTACCTTCTGGTCTGGTTTAGGACCCATCTTATTCTTTTCTGTTTAACAATCATTTCTTGTCAACAGCTATTTCATAAACAGAAGAAGAACTGAGACTACTCTTAAGCAGAGCAATTATTTCTCTGAAGCTTTCAGATGCCACTTCCTGCCTGCAGTACCTAATAAAGTCTTGAACTGCACAAAATAACACTGCAAGATGACAGTAAATTAACTGCACATGCCTGTGTGTGCTGCAGGGTGTGTGTGTGAACATGCTGCGTGTCCTGTTCTCTGGTACAGGGGCTGAAAACCAATACACTGGGGGTTTCAGGCCTGCAGAGACAGAGACAAAGAAAAGGAGAAAGAAGTATGCTACAAATCCTTCGCACTGACTGCTCTAAGATCTGCTACTGTAGCCTCAGTTGCCCTGCATATTATGTTTGCTCTCTCTATCCCCATACTGGGGTAAAGCAGAAAGAATACATCTATGAATTTTACTATTGAAAAGGAAAGAGAGTTTTGAGAACTTGTCTGCAGTCACTGACAATCACGCATGGTGACATCTTCTTTGGTGTTTTAAGTAGTGTTTGGGTAGGGAATTCCATTTGTCAGGGATAGCATCCATCTGAAAGAGTGTGAAACAAAGAATGCATCTAGTCACGTGGCAAATATCACAAGGGAGAAATTGTAATTATCACACACACACACACACACACACACACACACACATACACAGAAGCCTTCAAAAACACTGCAAAGTGCACTAAAACAGCTGAACACATGCAAGAGAGGCACAAGTCATCCAACCACTGCTAGTTTTCTCTTGTGGAAACAAAGGCAAGGGAAGAGGAGAAAGAACAGAACTAGGAACTACAGTGCCCAGCAAACACCCCTTTCTGGGCATATGAACAATGACCTGTTGCTACGTGAATGTGTCGGCCCTCTCTGCTGGGCACGGGCAGCAGCGTGGCCATCAGCAGGGATAGGGGCACAGGGACCACCGCCCGCGCTGGGAAACGCAGCGCCCGCAGCCCTTCGGGAATGGACACGGCTCCGAGATGCCTCCAGAGAGCGGTGTGCTCCCACGGGGAGATTTCTAATGGCCTCGGCAGGAAAAGCTCAGTTCCATCCACAGACTAATTTATTGAAAAGGTAATGCGTGAAATCCTTTTAAAGAAAAAGAACAAAGAAAAGGCTCTATCAATAAGACTAACTGTTAAAATTGCCTTTTGCTTCAAGATGGAACACTTACTTCGTTGGACTTTGCACTGACTTTACTTTAAATAACTAACTATTGTCAGAACTAATGACTCTAAAGTAGTTTCATCTACTGATGTTTGCAAAGACAATAAATTGGTTGTGTTTTCCATGGGAAAAACAAAATGATAAAATACAGTTTATCTCCTTGAGACATTCATCTTGCAAGGCATCAACAGAGCTGACAGTGCACAAACAATTTTTATGTGGTTGTAACAATAATTTATTCGCTTCTCTTATGTGAGCGGGTAAATTTGGTACAGATGTAGATGGAGAAAACCTGGCTCAAGGATGACTAAATTCCAAAAGAAGAAAAAGTGAAAATATCAAGTAACACTTTAAGCCTTTCATGAATTTATGTTGGGCTTCAAAAGGAGTTAGCAACACAGATATGGCAAGCATGAGTGTGCTTGTTTTCTCATTCTTGGTGTCCCCCACTAGAAGTAGCTAAGGCATATGTGATTTATTTTGGCCAAAGAAGGTCCCACCCATTTGTGCAATGGGCTCTCAGCAGCCACAGCAGAGCAGGAGGAGCCCACCTGAAGACAGGCCCCACTGAGAGGAGATCAGCCCTGGGCAGCTGGCTCTCTGCCCAAAGAATTGGATGAGTATCTTGCTGTCTCCTTCAGTACCTGTCTGATTTGACTCTTCTGTTTGCCAAGCCAAGTAAGCAGCTAATCTCTCTGTCTGGAGGAAAGCATCTGTTTTAGCAGTCCGCAAACACACCCATACAGCAACTCCTGCCTTCCAGCTTTCTCTCCATACCTGCCAGTCATATGGAACTTGCATATATAATTATTTATTGCAGTCTAAAAAAAATCAGTCTCTTTGGTTTGCTATGTGTATTTAGCAAATGCTCTGTTTGTTTGTTGTTGTTCTTTGTTTGTTTTAAATATATTTTTTATATGTGATCTACTCCATAATGGGTCTTAAGACTGGCACTGTGATGGTATTGAAATGGAGATTTGACTAGTTTCTTCAAAGGCACCTCCTAGTGTGCAGTGTGGAAACAAGCAGGATGCCTCCAGGTATGCACAGTGAGTCTTCGGAGTCTTCTCTGTCATGAATTGTACAAATACAGACTGGTGACAAAAGGATTAGCATTAAAAGGTCTAGACTGGCCAAAATTCAAAAATCCATGCTAAATATCAGGCCTAGAGACAGAACAGAGTAGTGGCAAAAGCATTAGTCACCACGTTTTTTGTGGAGCTAAAAAAAAAATATAGTCTTGCTATTTTAAACAGTAAACAAAATGTCAGAATAAAAACAGCTGGAACTGTTCCTGGAGCTGATCTCCTTGCCCCCCAGCACACACTTTGCTCATAATGAGTCTGCATGGTCTTTAATTACACTTGCAGGTAACACTTTCAACTCTGCTTCTCAGAGAGAAAGGAATGTGATTGAAGACAGAGAAGAATATATTAGAACTCTAGCATGTAAAACCTGTGGTGCCAGCAGAAATCAGATAATCTGTGCAGCAAGGGGATATTATAAATACTCAATATAAATGAATAAGATTGCAAATTACTCATTACTATTCAAGCCAAAGATGCACCTGTAAAATATCTGCCTTAGTTCTACAGCTGAGGACATTTTATTCCCATCTCCTTCAATGCATAATTTGGGAAGAAGCAGCTTTTCACTCCACGACTGTTTACAACAGGGAAGAGGTCTCTGAAATCTAAACCAAGCAAGAACAGGTCATCTCAACACTCAGGAAAAGAAAGGAGACCACCTTGGTAAAGTATGGAATCATGGATGAATTCCAATGGAAAAACAAAACAAAACACAGGAGGTAGAAGCAGGAATGGAGACTACAAAAGGGAAATGTAGAAACATTGCCTGGGCATGTAGGGATGGTGAAAACCAAAGCTCAGCTAAAGCACAGATTTGCACATCAAGAGTAATAAGAAAAGCTTCTGCCGGTAAATTAGAGGTAAAAGGCTGAACATGGAAAATGCAGGGCTGTTACTGAACAGCTGGGTGACTTAGTGAAAGCAAGCATAGACAAACTTGAGGAACTCAGTGTCTCCTTCACACTAATCTTCACAAGGAATGTCTTTTAGGCCTCAAGACCTGGGATGCACAGAGGCGAGGAAGACCATCGGTGAATGAGCGAGAGATTGCTAGAGAAAAGCTAACTCTCATAAATCACAGAATCACAAGGTTGGAAAGGACCTACAAGATCACCTAGTCCAACCGTCCTCCCATCACCATTGCTACCACAAGCTACTAAACCATATGTCACAGCTCCTCAACCAGATGTCTCTTGAACACTGCCAGGGACGGCGACTCCACCACCACCCTGGGCCGGCCATTCCAGTGCCTGACCGCTCTCTGAAAAGTTTTTCCTTATGTCTAATCTAAATCTCCTCTGGTTCAACTTGCGGCCATTTCCTCGGTCCTATTTGTTGCCCGGGAGAAGAGGCCAAACCCCTCATCACAATCTCCCTTCAGGAAGTTGTAGAGTGCAGTAGGGTCTCCTCTGAGCCTCCTCTTCTCCAGACTAAACGATCCCAGCTCCCTCAGCCGCTCCTCATAAGACTTGTGCTCCAGACCCCTCACCAGTTTCTCTGGACAGGTTCTGGCACCCTGCGCTGTATGAACAAGAACACAGTCAGTAGGTTGAAAGAAGGGGTTATTCTGTTCAACTCAGCACTTACCAGGTCATACCTAGAGTACTGTGTTCAGTTTCGGATCTCCCAACAAAAGAAACACATCAATAAATTCGAGCACAGCAGGGCCACAAAGATGGCCGGGCACTGCATCAGTTGCTTGAAGAGGAGGGGCTAAGGGAAAGAAGGCTTTGGTGGATGTGGGAGAATCACTGCAACGTGCCTGGTCTGCTTGCAGTGTTATGTGGAAGGAGGAAAGGGTAATGAACAAGCTGAAAAGAATGTAGTACAGACTACACATAAAGAGAGGCTTCTTCCTCATGAGGACAGTGCAGCAGTAGAATGGGTTGCCCGAAGAAGCTGTGTTTGCTCAATCTGTGGAAGTTTTCAAGACCAGGCTGAGCCCTGAGCAACCTGGTCTGACTTTTAACAGGAGGTTGGACCAGGCACCTCCTGAGGTCTTTTCCAAAAAGAGAATTACCCTATAATTTGCGAGTGATCAGTACTGCAAAACTGCTTTGGATGCAGAATCCTCTCCCAGTCTCTGTCATAAATCATTCCACACCCATTTTATAACCAAGGTACAGAGCATTTAACTACCCAGTTGTTATAAACCTTTTTTCGCATAGCAACTGTCAAGAAAGTTTTTTCTGGCACCACTCAGTGCACATGCTGTGCAGCTGGGTATATCCAGTGGATATCACATACGATCCCACGTCTGAGACCACAGAAGCCTCAGTACAAGTGTCTTAAAACTGCTTAGCTGAGACGCACCTGTGACAACTGGCTCAGACTGCCTCGTTCCTGAGAACAAAGGCAGGATGGCAAGGGGGTACTGGATGTGCTGGGT
>JAOWBP010051352.1:0-15805 GCA_028571105.1 Tragopan temminckii | reverse complement strand
AAGAGGGAAATAAGTCTTTAAATGAGTCTGCTAATTCCCAGGTCAAGATTTTAACCTTTTGTTTGGAATGCTGGTTGTTGTTTTTTTTTGTTTGTTTGTTTGTTTGTTTTGCCACAGAAGTGAATTGTATGCTTGTAGATCATGGAGTATGACTGGGGGAGAGCAACAGTGGTGAGTGAGCTGCTGGCAGGTAAGGGGGACGTGTTCATACAGCTCTAGAGCTTCCAAATAGTTGGAGTCTCTGTCACATCAGCAGCAGTTTTAAATGACCTATTGAGTTAACTTCCAACTTAAAAAGCGTTTGCAGAGTAAAAGAACAGTTTTTTTTTTCACCTGACTTTCTCCTGCAGCATGGAGAAAAAAAAAACCAAAACATTAGGTGGAGATAAGCGGTTCTGTGAGGACAGTTTGGTATGGGGAAAAATGGACAGCTTCTCAGAATGATCTCTTTGGAGTCCATTAGTAGTCACTGGTTTGATTTGAGATCGTGAGAAAGCTTTTAGTTCAGAGAAACTAACTGTCCTTTCCCTCCGTTTGTTCTGAACAAGCACTTGGTCTGAGATGGTGACCTGTGCTAAATTACATCTCTTCACCACGCTGGAAACCAGATCTATGAGTAATGAGTTGACAGGAAAATGATCTTCAACCCAACTTGGAGTACCTAGGATATATTTGGGCAGTTACACCTGATGAATAGGGGAAGGATGCTCTTCAGATTGCACTACAATTTTTATCTGCAGCTTCAGCTTCTGTTTCTAAAAATTATGGTCAGATTTCTCTTTTCGGAGTTCCAGCCCTTCAGGTGTAGGAATAAGTCTCCTATTGGACAACTAGGACACTGACACTCTTTGAAAGGGCTGTGAGGGAGAAATCTCACTCCATTTTTGTCCCATTTTTCTGTTTTTTTTTTTCCATTTCCATCTGCAAACTTGGAATGATTACTGTTTGAATTTAAAGCTGTCTTTATCGTAATGTGGCAAGATACCCCGCTTAGAGAAGACAACGTTAAAAATTAGGAAGGGAGGAAAGAGAGGTACGTAAACTGACTCTGGTCAAGACTTTGACAAGAATGTAATAACCTTAAATGAGGTTCATTCCCAGCAGACGTTGAAGACATCCTGACCTTATTTAACTCTGATTTATTCATCATGGGAACAGATTTTATATCGCTTGTATTCTGTGACTGATGGGCAGGAGTAATTTCTCTCTCAGTACAGATGAGTACGCTGTGGTAGACTCCATTTGCCACATTGACAGGAGCAGAATGCCATCAGCCACAGAGATAGCTGAAGAAATATTTTCCTTCTCAGTCTTGCACTCTTAATGTGTGCATGATGCATGTGTAGCAGTAGGACAGAGGGAAGGTTACTGAGTTATATGAAACCTGAGTCATGAATTCCCTTTACTATCTGAAATCTCAAATCACAAGGAAAAGGAGTAGCGTACAGCTACCCCTTTTTTTTCTCTTTGATTTTTTTCAATCGGTGAAGAATTGTCCCTCCTTCCTCCCAATCCCACTCTCATATGCTGTTTTTGTACATAACACAATTTTACACATCTTTTGCTTGCAGAGATGCTCCTTCTATCTGTAGCATTTCCAACTGTTATCATTCTCGTATGCCAAATTCTTTTCATATGACTATCTTATCACATGCATGTCCTTGAAAGTAGTAATAGTCAACCTTTTAGAAGGGACAGTTGTATACAGCTTTTCATTCTTTTTCCAGAAAATTGCAGACAGGTCAGTTTCCACAAATACCTGTTCTTCTGTGGCTGACACTGGGGCCAGAGTTGGGGAGAAGCAGGAAGGGGAGAACAAGGCAATTGAACTGATGCTGAAGAAGATAGCGTTAACATTGTTAATGTTATGTCTTGATTTATTTCACGATCTGTAAACAGAATGAAATCAGATGTCAAGTCTTTTCCAACCTGAGCGATTTGATCCCATTCTATCAGAGATTTAAAAAATCTAGAATGCTGGTGGTGGATAAGAAGAAGGAATCTGTTGCGAAAAGTTTCTTTAGTGGTTCCTTCTGAGATTCAGTAATAATCAATTCCCAGTGAATGGAAAGAATATTTAAATCATGATGCATTCTGCTGTGTTAACGTCTTTTCTCAGAACTAGTAGCTCACTTGAGATAGTCTGTTACTGTGTGTTATCTTTCCTTAATTGACTTCAAGCTTTTACTAAATGAAGCAATATTTCTTTCTAGATCTTGGACTACTGGAGATTTTAAATGGTGTTTGCTATAGGTGCTCTGCAAAGCAATCCAAATGTGAAACCATACAGTCTGTGATACCTGTCTACTTTTTGAGATTCAGAAGCACAGCTGGGATGTCATTCAAACTCAGAAGGATGCTGTGGGGCAGAAAACTTTGGGTGTTGAAAGGTTTTTAAGAGGCATATGAAGCTGTGCAGGCAGTTGCTGCTCTGCAGGTATGTTTGGAGTTTTGTTACTAGCTATTTTTGAGTTTGGAATTTGTTTTATATTTTAGTTTCTTCATTCATGAGCCTTTAAAATGGGCACGATAGGGTCTTGTAAATCTGTTACACAAAACCTGTGGTATCTGCCAAAGTTTGCAGCTCTTTCTGGAAGGCTGGCAAGTAGGAATGGTGGTGGTGCTTTATTCATTTCAGTTTCTTAAATCATACATTCATAATCATAGAATTGCTCAGGTTGGAAAAGACCTTCAAAATCATCAGGTAATGTTTTGCTTTTCTCTTTTCCAAGATAGCAAATGGTGATTTCATAGCATAACTCTGTTGGGGTGCAATTTAACATTTGCAGAGTGCTGTACAGGACTCTGGGTGCAAGAATACAGCAAAACACAGTCCCATACTGCATTTCTTTGGCTGTGCAATCTCGCCTATCTCACCAGACTGTGGCCTAGTTTGTTGCAGAGAAGACTGCAATGAACTTAATGAGAGACAGTGTAGGCAAACTACTTCAAGCTGTCCAAGGATTCAATCAAAACTTGTGTTGCCTTTCTTGCGTCTCGTTTTTTCCTCTGCAATGATAGGTATTTTAAATATAACTGGCAATCCCTTTGAAAAATACTCATCTTATTGCTGTATTTATCACACCAAATAAAAAATGATTTTTATGTTAACTTCACTGGAATTCCTAAATCTGTAATGCTTCTTCTGAGACTGAATTCTGCCTGTCCACATCTCCTATGCTGTTACTGAAACCAGAGAACTCTGGCATACTATGAACTTGATTGTGGGATTGACCTTCATCTCAAAATTAATGGAGGTCCTGTAACCTGTGGGGTTTTTTGCACTCATATTTAAAAGGGCTTCCTTTTATTTGTATAAATATACCATTGCAGAATATGAAAATTCCAGTGCTGAATTTTGCACTTGCCTATTCCATGATAAACAGTGTCTTGATATTTGACAGCTGCATGATAAAAGCTGTGGTATTTGCAGGAGAAGAATGAGGATGCTTGGCAGGGTGGGATGATTTAATTTCATCTCACCACTTGCTGCTACTGGCATTCTGACGTTTTTTTCTCCTTTATTTTTAGTGATTCTTTCCTTCTTTCACTTTGAAAAGTTAATCTTTCACTGCCTCTTTGCTTTCAAGATTGTTTGCTGCTGACCTTTAACAAGCCCTGTAAATGTTAAACTAGGTCGCAGGGTTTGTATAGTTTTTTAACAAGTGAGGCATCCATAGAGCCGTTCCGACATCATAAATGTTCCTACATCAGCAAAGCTTTTTTAATTCTGGAAAGCCCCGAAAGAATGATTCTAACAGGACAAAAGGGATAGCCATTACAGAAGCTTCCTTAGCTGAGGGCAGTTGCCTTTTTAATAGAGATTCCCTGTAATACCAGCTCTACTTCTCATTTCCCTCTTTCCACGTAAGGCAATGGCTGATATGCTTCATGCACTACAAGAACAACTGTGACGCTGTGAATCATTTTCACTGGCTTTGTTTCTAGACCAGAACTGATGATCTGGTTTGCATTATTTTCTTTCTTTTCCCCCCATCCATTTGCTTTCTCCTTCTATCTGTATGAAACTTACGATACAGCTGAAATGTAGTGCAAGATGCTAAAATAGTTCTCTTTTTTTTTTTTTTAATGTTTAATACGTTGGGGTATTTAATTTCAAGCCTGACATTAAATTTAATAAGTTCAATAATTCTGTAAAAAACTGTCTTTAATTAAACAGTTTCACGCTGCTATTCAAACACGACTTTCCATTCTCTCTCTGAAATGTGTCTGTGCTGCTGCTTAACTTGTACATTAAAACCGTAATGGCCTGTGTGACAGCGTCCAACACGCTGTGACGTTCCCACTGCTTAAGATTCACTTCAGTTTCAAGAGTGAAAATCTATTTGTAAATAACTGAGTGATTCTGGTATTAACGAGACCTCAAGTGCTGTAATACTTTCAGCGGATGGTGGGTAATAAGTGTATTGTTAATGGAATGCTGACACCTCTGCTATGCTTTTCTTTCTCGGAGGGTTTAAATAATCTTTCCAAATCACTTTCGGAATTTTAATCCATACTAAGGTGCAGTGTTTTTTCTTGAGTTACCAGAAAGAGGCAAGCCATACAATTTTTTTATTTTTATTTTTTTTAAGCATTGTTATATCAGATATCACAGTGTTTAGAATTTCTGCTGGCTCTTTCATGCCTGTAACAGCAAGGTGTTTGTTTTCCCCCTGCCCGTATGTAGTGCTGCCTAGATGTTCATGGAGGATACAGCTCCTGAAGGCAGATGGGAAGATGCATTTTTTTCTTTGAAGTGAATGTGATCAATCTGTTGTCTTTTTTTTTTTTTTTTGTAGCCAAAATGTTTTGGGGATCATTTCTGTCGAAGTGGCTAAAAATCTTGCCTTGTAAGAGCTGCTGGTCTGTGTCTTATTGGCTTCTAACCTACCTGCTGCTTTTAAGGAAATGTAAAACATGATGGTTGCTCCAATAATAAAGCCTCCTATTTATTTCCATGGAAACTACAACAATTACAAAGAGCACAATAACAGTGTTTGATAGAACAAATTCTCAGCTACAAAACACTATTTTTCAACTGTCACCCCCAGTAGTTATGCATTTTCACCAGTAATGTGTACCGCACTTGCAAAAATCTGCACCATAGCAGGTGACCCGCTGTTTCACAGCTGTTATGACAGTGTCATTGCTAGGAAAATATTTTCCACACAGCCCATCTTTTTTTGGTCTAAACAGATGTAAGTCAGAAGGCCTTCAGCTTAGTCAGCATTGCTATGTCGTGTTCAAGTTGATGGTTTGTCTGGGTTCCATGAAATCCAGAAGGATCACCCCTTTCTCCCGTTCATATACCAAAAGACAGTGCACATCAATTTCTCTGTTGAGGGCTGCATCTTGAACTTGTATGGGAATTCACATGTTGTTGTGGACTGCCATTTTGGTTCCAACTCATACTCTTGACAGCATGTCTCTTCACCAGTTATTACGTGATCCAGGAAACTGTCACCTTCAAGCTCGTATTGGTTCCCTAGGACTTGACAAGCTTGCTAACATCCACTGTTTGGTCTCCATAAACGTTCAGCAGGCATAAGTTGCAATTTTTCCTGCACGGAGGAATTCAGTGACACAGCTTTGCTTCATACACACTTCCTTGTCAGGCACCGTTTTGTCAAACTGCCCCTCTGCTGCCATCTGTTGCATGGCAACAAAATGTAATGAAATATTGGTAGAAAAGTTCAACCTCTACTGTCATACAGCCACCAATTGCCTCTGACATCATGGGCTGACATAACAAAATAGGAGGCATTACTTTCAGAGCAGCTCTCATACATCTTCCTGCGTAGCACCTGTGTATGTTGTAGGATTGCTGGAGAGCAAACTCAGTGAGGTGAAGAATTCTTTCTTGTAACTGAGCAGTAAAAATTTTTAACAGATGCAATATGTTGGGTCACAGCTGTAGCTCTTGGGGGTGTGTGTGTGTGTGTGTTATTGTCATTGTCCCGACAAGGTTGTGCCATTGTTTTGTTGTGCCATTATTTTGTTCGGTACTGAGCAACCTCTCCGGATCTGACCGACCAACTCCTTACGCTGCTGGCCTAATATTCTCAAACTGGCAGAGGAATCATCCAGCTTATTTTTTAATTTGCCAAAGAAATTATTTGTGACTTTCATTGTCTCATTAGTCCCTAAATATATTTTAAAGTTTAAAAAAAAAAAAAAAAAAAGCATATTAGAACTTCTATTGCACTTTTAGCCAAACAGGACCATTTAAATATCAGCCTTTGAAGTAACTGGAAAGGTTTCCCTGAGTGTGAGCTCTCTACAGTTATACCCATGCAGCTTTTCTGATCCTCTTCAAAAAACTCTCAGCATATCAATGTAATGATTTTCTTTTTACTTCTGAAAGACTACATGGATTCTTATGCTTTGGTGGCAATAAGTATACTTAATCACAAACCTATCTTCTTTCTCCTGTGAAAGGCGTGAAATTGCCCTGAGAGGAATTTACAACAGATCTTGGAAAGAGGAATTCCTACTTGAGTGATGTTGGTTTTTCTATGGAGCCCAAGAGATGTGAATGCTGTGGTCAAGTTTGTACATATAATTAGAGAGACAATTAATTGGAAGCCTTTCACAACTAAAATGCATGATTCTGGTATCTGACCTGAGTTTGATCCCTGGGCTTTGGTCTGTGGTGGGCTTCTTCTGTGTATGCTGTTTCAACGTCTGCAACTTTTGATTTAGCGAAGATAACAAAGTGCATAGGGGGGGAAAAAAAACAAATAAGAACAACAACCCACAAAAACAAATCAAACCTAGAAAATGAAACAAAGCCTGAACAAATAATTGTGTAGCTCCTGATGTTGTATTTTAATTGGACTGTTGTATAGTTTAGAGGATGGGCCACAAGGGAACAGCCAATTACTCTGTTTATCTGTCTAAAAGCCTTTTCATTATAGAATACTGATTAAGATTATATAGCTTCATATTGTTTCATGTTATTGATTTCCACCAAACCCAAGTCGATGGTCTCATTAATTGACAATTACCTTTTTTCCCCACGTTTCAGAAAATTGACATGAGCAACCTGAGGTGTTAAGTTTAATTTGAACGAGCTATCAGCGTGCCTGTTTAATCTTTAACAAGAGCCATTAGGTTCCCTCCTTTTAATTTTACTTAGGCCTTAAAGGCATCTCCATAGGGAGGCTGTGACCCTTTCAGCATAGAGGGAGCAAGGCAGGTCTGTAGGGAAACAATGAGTATCTGTGCTAAGGCTTTTTGTCAATCGGTGCCAAAAGGAGGAAATCAATGTTTTACCCATTGCAGCTGCTGCAGTAATGTTTGTAGCCCTCAGCATGTACCAGTTTAGTATAGTTCAGTTGAAAAGGACCTTCAACGATGGAGTCCAATTGCCTGATTTTCTTCAGAGCTAACCAAAAGTTAAAACATGTCAAGTGAGGGTATTGTCCAAATGCCTCTTGAACACTGATAGGCATGGGGCATCAACCAGTGTCTGACTTTTTGGTCATTGGCAATTTTCCTAATGCCCTATCTGAACTTCCTGTGTATCCTGCTCTCAGCAATCAGAACCAACAGCAGACTGGCCTTGCAATTGGCAGCCAGCTCTACCCATCCCCTGTGGGCCTCAGCTGTATTTTGAGGGGGGCGAGAGGTGCGTACCACACTGGCTGGCGCTGTTGCTATTGGGGCTGTTCGGAAGTGCTGACCTTTGGGCATGTCTGTGAGGGAGTGAGGCTGCTGCCCTGGAACAGGTTAATGCACGGTTAATGGCTGAAATGCATAACACACTGAAACACTGTGTGTTTTTCAGTCCTGGATCAGGACTGAACTGCACAGACAAGTGCAGAAAATGATACTTGGGAGCAACAGCACTTCAGATACTGATGAGAGTCTACCCTAGGCTAATTTCACTCTGCTTTGAGGGGAAAGCTAACAATGAAGTCCAATCAAAATCAGAAAAGTGATTATGTATAAACAGGATGGGAATTTGCATTCTTTCCCTCTCTGTGAGCAGACTTAAGCTTACAAACAGAACACTTTTCAATCAATTAGGAGCAGCGCCTGAATGGCGTACCTGGTTCTCTTGTTCTCCTGTTATTATGCTGTTTTAGCAAACTGTAAATAGTGTTTCTAAAAGGCACTGAATTAATAACTGCACTGACTGAAGTTCTCCATTTATATTCAGAACAGATTACATTACAGTAATCTTACCTCTCCTCTCCTGATCTTTAAGTGGCTCCCAATAAAGAACAGGAGACATAGCCCTTATTTCTGTCATTAATATGGAAGTACAGAGTTATCAATCAAAACAAGAGAAAAGGCCATTTTTCCAGTTAAGGAAGTGAGACAATATGAAAAGTTGAAACAGCGGTGTGACTGTTATTGTAATGGTCACACCAAGGTAACAATTCTGAGTTTTGTTGCATATTAGGAATAGAAAAAATAATATGGGGTTGACAAAAACTAGAAATGAAGATGTTTCATTAGCCAAGCATTTTAGCTGTCTAAAAAACTTACATGCTACGTATTTTTGTTCCTTTAACTTGTTATACTGCATGGATCTTGCTGGAGTTGCTGAATACCAGAAGTGAGATCTTTTACATTCCTTAAATTAAGTCATCGCAGAAGTGGCAATGCAGGGCTGGAGGACATCAGCATGCTAGTGGTAGCACCATAGCATCATCTCTTCAGGAACTTTCCCAAGTTTTTAACCACAGTGAGCATTCAAGTTCTCTTATGTCTTCAGAAAATATGCTTCAGGACAGAAAAACAACTAGGGCAATAACCCTCTTTGTTTAATCAGAGACGATAAAAACATCTGCCTGTGAGCAGCTCTACCTAGCCAAGCTAAGCTGAGTCAGTTGGACTTGCTTATGCAGGAGCATCAAATATTGAAATTAGAACATGATCTTGATAGAATTCTTAGTCTTCAGACTGTCCTAGGTACTTTGCAGTCCCTTCCTAGAAGTTATTTGTTCATAGATTATTGTATCAATGCTATTGTTTTGTTTTGGTAACTGTAAGTGTATCACTGTAAATATACTCTTTTGTTTAATTCAGTCAATCGCTCTAAGAATGAAGGAGATTTATGGTTCAGTTACGGACACTTCGATCTCTAATGAGTTGTAGTAGAGGAGATAGTAGAAATCTTCTGCAAGGCACAATTTGTTACAACGGTTTTCCAACAATTGTAATATTTATTATGTTGATGAGTTTAAATGCTCTTTTTAGCGTTTCTTTCAGGTTAAGCAGTGGCTCCATTTGAAGTCAATGTCAAAACTTCCACTGACTAGAAGAACACCAGAATTTTACCCCGTTTTCTTTTCTCATCTTAGAAAAGCATTACAGAATCACAGGGGTTAGAGGGGTCCTCTGGAGATCATCTAATTCAACCCATCTCCTAAGTCAGGTTCTGTAACTGAAGTTGCACAGGAAGGAAAGTGTCCAGGCAGATTTTGAACATCTCCAGAGGAGAAGAGTCAGCAGGCCCTCTGGGTAGTTGGTTCCAGAGCTCTGCCACCCTCAAAATAATGTTTTTTTTTTCTTTGTTTTTTTTCTCATGGTCACATGGAACTTCCTGTGTTCCATTTGTTTGCCCAGTGCCCCATGTTCTGTCACTGCGCACCATTCAAAAGAGCTTGGCCCTATCCTCTCCTGTCCATTAGATAGTCATAAATGCTGATAAAATTCCCTATTAGTCTTCTCCAGTCTGAACAGACCCAGGTCACTCAGCCTTGTATCGTAAGAGAGATGCTCCAGGCCCTCTGCTGGATTCTTTCTAGGAGATACCTGTCTTTCTAGAACTGGGGAGCTCAGAACTGGACACAGTACTCCAGATGTGGCCTCCATTACTCTACTACTTGTCTTTTAGCATTGCATCAGGCGAAGGCATGTTTCTGAGGATACTGAACATGCATGCAACAGCACACTTGTGGATTTCCCACAGCCTCATTTTTAATTTTTCTCTTGACCTGTTTTAGGGCTGCATCTCTGTTACGTATGGAAGAGGTGGTTTTTATTATTTGTTTATTTTTAGAGATTAAGAATCTTTTTTTTATCACATATCTTTGTTTTCTTTCTTTTTTTTTTCTGGTGGGGTTGAAAGGATAAAAGGTACAATAAACTTCAGTCTCTGAGATTCTCACTGAAAGAATTTGAAGCTTGATAGGTCTGCTTTTTCTCTTCTTTAAGCCATTGACACATACTGAATTGATGTGAAGCCTCAGGCCTTCCATTGCTGAATTTGTCCAGAGCATGAAGAATCTCATTATTACAGAGTGCACTTGAAGCTTGAAGTATAGAGAGTGTGATGATTACATTGATGGTTAACTTCTGCACCCTATGAGTCAGTGTCATCAGCACACTTAATGTCTAGGTTTGTGCCAGCATTTGTGTTCATGTGCTTGAGTGATGGCGGATGATAGTGACTCATGCTTCGTTTACTGATGTCCTGTCGCTTTTTCTTGGGCTTCATTGGCCTTTCCTTGAATCTCAAAGAGCAATTACTGGGAAGGAATAAAATCTGTATTCCTGAATAGTACTAAAGAATTCAGAAGGACTCTAAACGTTGTTTTACCTAAGAGAAAAGGATGTTTTTCTTTGGTTTTCCTGAAATGTTGGTATCTGTCATGTCTTCTGCTGTTATCAGAGTAGTTTAAGATCCTATATCACAGGTTTAGCCATAGGAGGTCTTAAGATAAGGTGGCTGTGCTCATTTGACCAGTAGCTGGTGATTGCTGTAGTTAAAAAATAAACCAAGTGGAAGCTGCAGTGTTTAATATGTTGCACCAAAAGCGGTTCTACTGTTTTCATCCATCTCAGGGAAAACAAAACCAGTATTGTACGAGCAAAGATCTGGAAAGGTTTAAGATTATTATTATTTAGGTTTACCAAATTATTGTGTTTATGAATCATTATTTAAATTCAGGACTCAAAAACACCTACCAGACAAAACACTTCTGTCAGAGACCTGGCTCCCATTGTCCTACTTCCCATCTCTTCTCTGGTGTCTTTCTTGGCAGAAACAATGCAGGAAGATGTGGTTGGTGGCATGGCCATGGCAACATCCACTAGTGTGTGAGATGCTGCCACGTTGTTTATTAGCAGTGATGGTAGTGGCAGCAATGAAATCAGTAAAGGGCAGAGATGGTAAGGACAACAAATTTTTTGGACTTTGCTGTTGAAATGGTGTTGTTAAGTTCTTTAAAGCAGCCAGACCAGTGCCTGTTCTAAAGATGCTTCTTGCTGGAACATCGCATGGCTTGAAAGTAACAAAAAAAGTTAATCACCTTAATATGAGTCTCAGAAAAGAGGTATGAAGTAAGAGGCATCAACAACAGCTGAATACGGAAGACTGCAGAAAGAAATGTTACTCAGAAGTTTCAGGTCAGCTCTGAAGATCAGAAAATATTTACTGGTGTAGCCAATGAAACTTCTGTGAGTTACTTTTGTTTTACTCAAGTCAGGTGTGAAGAGGATGTCTTCTACAGTTTCTCATGTTTGTATGAGTAACTGGAACTGTATTCCCACTCATGGAATTGAGAAATATAGATGCAATTATCTGCATGCAGAAGGAGCAAGATGCATTAGAAAATGCAGGATCAGTAGCAGATTTTCAAGGAAGTTTAGAGATGTTGCCTGCAGGTTGGTTTTTCCTACAGCTGAGACACCAAGACCAGAGCAACTTTGATTTAATGCATATGCTGTAAGCAGCCTTGCGTATTTCAAAAGGCTTGCAGGGTGATGACTGCAGCCCTTTAAAAATAGGGAAAGTGGTGGAAATGCTAGTTCTCAAGCAGTTGTTTTTTTTTTTCCCCTGTGGAAATACTGGAGAGGAAAGCTTGGGCAACACCTGCATACTGTAGCAGCCTAGGACTCATGCCCTTATTTAGAGAACAGGAATGAAGTTGCTTGGGATGGTTACATTTTATTCCGACTACAGAACTGTTGATACTTGTCAAGAGAAGAGTTGAGTTGCATCCGTACTGCATGTCGTGCCATATGCTTTATGGGTTTGAACTACTAGGATCATGGTGCATATTTATCCCCAGCTTAAAAATTCTAACAAAGTATATATGTGTGTTAGCTGACTTGTGCTCCGGGCAGTGGGCCATCAGACTGGTGGTCTGGGGCCATGCAACGCTTGGGAAACTGGTGGTCTCCTGACTACTGGTAACTTGGGGGTGGCTCCTGCATCTACAGTGTGTGAGCCTGGAAGGACTTGGTTGCTCTCTCACGGTCGTTCTTAAAAAAACAGAAATAGATAGAAAAAGTGTAAGCTGATTATGCAGTCTTAAGTTTGCAGCAGAATCTTTGCATTTGTGTTGTATGGAGGCTACTCTCCCGCACTGAGAAGTTAGGAACTCTGCTGACCATTGGGATTCTGTCTCAGTTGGATGCGCATACATAGACTGGGCTCTTCTGAAGGCAGTATTTGTAATTGTGTATGTTACCTTTGAAACAGGATACACTGCTTGCTCTGACTTTATTCTATCCTTTTAGCCATCAATCTTTCTTCTAATTGAGTTGAAAAATTAAAAGCAATTAGAAAGTTTTATTAAAAGATTGAACATGAGATAAACTTTGTACCCATTGACAAAATCACCAGAAGAGTGCTTCCTATAGGGAGCGAGAGGAGATGTGAAAAAAGAGCAGGGTTGGAGAGGGTTGGAGTTTCTTCCCTGAATTATCATGTGCTGTGTAATGAAGCAGAAGCTTACACAGCCATGAACTAATTTGTTACAGCTCCTCACGAGATCTGTACTCCAGCTGGAGAGAGCTAGAGAGATGACAGGTTTATTTTGGAAAGGGAAGGAAGAAGCCTTCTTTAACTCATTTGAAGTTTTGGATTTTCTAATGCTATCTTTGTTCAAAAGCCATTTTGTGTAAATCAGTTTGTCTGACTTATAAATTGTTAGTGCTTATCTGTTTTTTTCTTTTTTTTTGAATGCCATGAATGCATGAGAGGTGGTGACTAAATTTTGACAGGTGATGCTGTTCACATACTGGTGCAATCCATTACCAGCTTTAGCACCAGGATGTTGTTTCAAATCTGTGTAAATGAGAAATATGTTTATCACAGGGGTGCTGAGCTGTGCTTCCTTTTTGATTCCTTAATTTTTAATGTGTAATGATTCTGCTGAAAGCGCTGCTCATTTTTCTCAAGGCACTGCAATGTTCATTAGGAGCTGCAGTGTTGTATGGTGCAATGTGTTGCTGATGTATTAAATAATATATATTTGAAAATTGCATTTAAAATGATGTTTTGAAGGTGAGTTTCCCTTATCTTTTCCCTTATCTTACCTTGTTACCTCATAGATCTCAAGAAATGCAAGAACAGAAATGTTTGGAGAAAGTTGTTTTTCAATTGTGTTTCTCATGTGAGTTGTGTTTTTTAACGTAAGTCATAGGAAGTTTTCCAGTAAATACCTTTATTAACAAATCTTAATTTATTTTGCAATAAGAAGTCTGACAAAACATGCATAGACAAGAATTTTGTCCTGTAGCTCAGAAATGCGATATCGTATTTCTGCTTAAATGGTATTATTCTTCTCTGTTTTCTTTTAGAGTTCCTTCTTTAGGATTATCAAGTCCTTGACTGAGACTTCAACACCAAAACAAGCATATGTGCTAGTGTGAATCACAAATGCTACCAGCTTTGTTTGCAAGTGGTCCCAGAGTGCAGCTCTGTCTCTTACAATCTGGCTTTTCTGGCATGGGGTTCATCTGCTTTCCCTTGATATGGAACGGGGACTTTTTTTTCCAAAGCCCTTCATCACTCATCACTTTTTCTTCCCCTGCGTGAACAGCAGCAAACCCAGGGGCACAGAGCCAAAGTCTGTCATTTGTCCTTAGCATCCCAAGGACTATTTGAAGGAAAAAAAACACAAAAACCAACCCAAACCTTATGTGGGGGCAAAGGATATAACACCTGCTTGTCACTCACAAGTCATTCCACGGCTTTTATTAAGTCTTTTACAATGCTGGCGGTTCTTAAGTGCAGAACTGGAACAATCCCAACCTCTTGATATTTTTTTTGTATATGTAGAGGGTGCCACTGCTTTAGACAAACAATGTCGTCTTGTTGTAATAAGTACTCAGGACATCTGTGCTTCCATTTTGAGTTTATCAGAATGAGCTTGCACATATTGGCAGCTGGAGTATATATATATATTTTTAAACAGTGTAACTCTAAACAGCACGCGTTGGAAAAACTATACGTTTCTGTGATTTGAATCTGGTCGTATTCTTTGCCCTTTGCTTTTGTATGGGAAAGCATGGTGAAGAAAATTCTGTTTATCCACGTTTATCGGGTGTATTTGCCTGTCTGGTTTTTAGCAACTGTGTCTACTGAAGTGCAAGACAAATTATCAGTAACCGGTCATCTGGTTTCTAATTTGTCCTCTGCAGACTTCATTTACCTTCTTGTTTGCTGAGATCTACATAAAATCAGTAGAAGGGAAAAAACAAAGCAGTGAGTAGAACACCGGTGATAAATGAGATACTAGTGTTGGCAAAGGCAGTGAGCGCTGTGTTTGCAGCTGAATTCTCTGGCAGGCATTTATTGCATAGAGTGTGAGTAGAACAGTATCTCCAGAAAAAGTGGAATTTTGGGTCATAAGAAAAAAACCTTGTGCATTCTTGTGTTTTCAAGGTAAAAGACAGTCTGATCTCCTGATGCAGGGTGCCGACAGGAGGATTCAGGATTGATAATTATGATAAAAATGCAACTAACTTTTGTGAGATCTTTCTCGAGGGTGAGCATCCCTTCAATTTTATGAATTTGGTTGTTCTACAAGATGGTATAGAGGAGTAGCGGGAAAAAAAAATTGTAAAGAAATCTAATCTCTACAAGGATTATCTTTTGACTTTAGCGGTCCTGGGTTAAGTGTGTGGACCTTGTACAAGAACATTCTGTATGCACTTCTGACTAAAAATACATACATAAAAATACATATACTCAGTGGTGGAAATAAAAGCTTTGTTAGACTGAAAAAAAAAAAAAAAAAGATCTCATAAGAAAACCAAATATACTGAATGTGCGCAGAAGTGAAGGATAATGACTGTTACATAGGCAAGAGGAAGTGATCTGTTCCATTGCGTAAGACTATAATATATGTGACTGGCAAAAAGGAGAAGGGAAAACCTTTTCCTTCTTTCACACAATAGCAGTTGAGAATAATGATTCTTTTCTATGATTAACTCTGAATATTGATGTCAGGTTCCAAAAAAGAATCCACGTGGTTCCACGTTGGTAGATATTGCCCCCACTTGTGTTGTTGGCTAAATGAAATTTCCTCCATGAGGGCCTGTTTAATAGCTCCTTCGATCATTCTTTATAACACGAGGATTCAATCCCACAATGTCTGTTCAGAGTTAACGTACCATTTTGATTTCAGAACAGTAAAACAATAAGCTATTGCAGCAAGTCAGGCATTGCTAGATCATGGATACGTGCTGTGGGCATGGGAAAAGGCACCTCTCCAGAACAGAAAAGTAAAACTTCACTGTGTCTCAGATGTGCTGGTAAATAACTGAGGCAGGGAGTGTTTTAATGATGTTCTTCTGAAGATCATCCTAGGTTATTTTGTTCAGCGTGCGTCAAGCATAACTTAATTATATAACTTTCTATAAACAGTGCTTTGATTTCTATTCTTTCCACTAACCGTCCTGGTGGTACTTATAGAGCAACCCACTTAAAATCTAAATAGGTAGCTGTTAAACTGCTTATTTTAGGCAGTTTACTTAAATGTTAAGTAAACGTTAAGTACAGGTTTTAGGACCTGATGGATGCATTTCTAAAACATGCAAGAGCAACAGCTTA
>JAOWBP010051350.1:10406-52270 GCA_028571105.1 Tragopan temminckii | reverse complement strand
AATAGCTTCACTGAATGCAAAACTAACATTGTTAACAGACCCTTGACTCTCAAAAATGAAGTATTAATGTACTCAAAATATTCCGGCTAAAATCACTTTTAAATTAAAATCAATTTAATTTAGATTTTTTGATCCCGTTAAGTTATCAGAACTTACTACTGATTAGGTTACTATTCAGTGTAAGATATACTCTCCTAATTTCTGGAAAAATGACTGCTTATTTTAATAATAATAGGTAGCATTGTTACAATGGTATTTATCCAAGAATTGTGTAGAGGTAGATAAGTAGATTTTATAGCGTAGGGTGCAGGAGCAAAACTAAATTGCTTAGGAATAAGTTGCCTCAAATGTATGAAATGAACTTCATGGCAGATCCATAATGTTGCACCACCCTCTAGATTGAAGAAAGAGTTATATAAGCTCTGTGCCTTTACTGTGCTGGCTTCGCCTTCTCGATTGTACTGCGGAAGATGCCACTGTGACTCAGAGTAGGAAATCTGTGAGCTATTTCCCTTCAGTTCATCTTTCCTCACAACAGGGAAGCCTCGAGCACCTTTAAACATGAAATGATGCGCTTCCACGTCATTTTTAGCACCATGTCAGTTTTACCACTTCTTTGCGAGAGAGCTTTCTCATTTGTACAAAGCAGTTAAAAGACTTTTCACAAAACGTTGTGGGGAGAAGACATAGCATTCAGATCTTAGGCCACTGGAAAGAGTATTAGGACAGAGAAGTTCAATTAAACAGATGAAGACTATTATCCTGAAAAAGGGCAGGTAATTGGAACACACTTATATAATTACAATATATTTTTTCTCAGAAAAAGAAAAGAGAAAAAGAAACAAAGTATGGCAGTTGCTAGAAGTGGTAATGGAAAAGGTGGAGATGACAGTGCTCTCTTCTTCCCATTTCTCTCTTAGTTTTCAAAGTAAACTGTGCGTGCTGACTTCTAATCTTAAATATAAGCCAGTCAAGGTAAGCTTATTCTAACAGAAGGTATTTCAGTGAACCAGAAGAGAGAAAAACATGGATAGATAGGAAAAGATGCAACAATCAAATACCTTTTCAGTAAAGTGCATTAACTTTTAAAATTGAATTAAGAAAGATCAGTTGTACAAGCTCATAGAAAGATGTCTGATTAGACTGGATTTTTAAGCCAATTGGTATATGGTCAGCTGTTCTGTATAGAAACGTGATTGCACTTAGCCTTAAAAAACCCCCTGGCTTGGCACAGGTACTGTCTTGTGTTTGCAGTGTCCATTCACCTTGGTTTGTAATGGTTTTTGTATTTTAATGCTGGTTAATGGTGCTTTTCAGTAAGACAACCAAGGATCTAAGCCATAAATGTCAATCTATCCATTAAACTGTGACACATCTTGTACATACCTCCTGAACTTTTGGTATTTAATAGATCTTGCTTTCAGTTAACAAAACTTCACATTGCTGACAAACTTATGCTCACTGTTTTTCAGAAAGAAGTCTTAGGTGAGGAGTGAAATCATTTAATTAAATTCTTCAATCATCAGTGTTGTTGCTGTCTTTGCTATTGACAATACAGAAATTATTTTGTTGTGGAACTGTATGGGAATTAATGCTATTGGTATTTGACCTAAGTTGTAGGAAAAAGAACAGTTGGGTACCAAGAATCTGTGATGCTAAGTATCGTACGCACACATGCATGCACGGAGTCCTTTGCAAAAAACTGACAATTTCATACATATTTAAAAAATAAAGCTCCAGTTATTTTGTGTAATAACTGTTGGCTATGTTATTAAATAAATTCATAGCGGGTATTGCGAACAGAATATCTCCAAGTGTCCATACAGTCTGAGATTACTTCAAAATGTTAAGACGTAGTAAAATTTTGGACAACGTGACATGAGGAACAATTTTTAGTTCAATTAAGTCTTGTTCCTCTGGAAGGAGTTTTATCATTGACTTCATTAGGGAACAATCAGACTTCTGGCTGTCAAAGGATTAATGTGCTTGAAATACAAGGCAATACTATTCAGTATGGAACTAAGCCTGCAGCATACTATAGTGAGTTCTGTAGTGGTTCTTAGCACACCACGGATTTGGACTAAGCCAAAATTTTTGAATGACTTTTAGTCATCTTTTCTTCTGAAGTGAGTTATAGGTAAAGGTCAGTACAGAATATATAAGAAACAGTGGCCTGAAATTTTTGTTTGAAGGCTACCAATGTGGGGATAAACAATAACAAGATGTGCAAGACTTATTTTTGGGGGCTATTTCTAAAAACTATTTGCACTGACATATACATTTTTTCCCCACCAAGGTCCTTGTTGACTTTCCGTTTGGTACATTGTTTATATGGAGTCTTGCTTTGTGTTGCAGTCACTATTACTTGCAATGCTAGCTCAGCCATGTTGTGATGCTTTCCCAGAAGTGAGAAAGATGTGGTGAGGGTTCTGCAGCATACCTTCAATCTTTAGCAGAACTAAAGAACTGTTTATAGAAGTTAGGTATACTTTGATCATACGTTATGCTCTTTGGACACAGTATTAATTAGCCCCAGTGTCAGAATGACATGCTTATCTGCCCTGTTTTCCAGTTGTCACCAATTTCTGGTTTCTCCTCTAGATGCCTCACAATGTTGTCAGTGCTGCAGCAGCTTTTCTTGTGCTACTTGCAGACTGCCAGATGGCAGGATGAAGCCTGTTCACACACAGTTTGTAGCTCAGATTTGGACTTTACAGATCTGAAGTTGACTTTTTTTTCTTTTTCTTTTTTTTTTTTGTCTTAACAAAATGTTTACTTTTCTTTTTTTCCATCCGAAATAAGAATGTCCTGTGCTACTGAATCTGGACTCCGCTCACTCGGTAATTCAATTTCAAGTTCTGTCATGGTTTTCTAATAGAATAGAAGAGTTCAGTTGGAAGAAACCCATAAGGAACACAAAGTCTAACTACCTGATCACTTGAGGCCAACTAAAAAGTTCAAGCATATTACGCACATTATCCAAATGCCTCCTGAATGCTCCTGATGCACCTTATTTGGAAGCCTGTCACAGAGTTTGACTACCCAGAGGCAAAGAACTTCCTTGTATCCAGTCTGAATCTTCCCTGGCACAACTATACACCGTACCCATGCTTCCTGTTGTTGCTTACTGAGAGGAGGGGACAGGCACTTCCCTCTTTGCACAGGGAAGGATGTGAGAACGGGCTATGAAAATAAGCCTTACTTGAAAATATTTTGAATGCAGATTGGGACTGTCCCAACGTCCAAATGTTCCACTGTAGTTATCTTTGCTTGCTCAAAAAATAATCTCCATTGGAAATCTAACAAAATTTGTGCGTTTCTTCCTTTTTCAGTGCAGCACGCAGACACTAGCTTAGCTTTAATTATGTTCACGTTCCTTGATAAGTATGCCCCTTTGTGTTGAGACCTGGTAGGAGGTCAAATCAACATTGTGGTGGTAAAAAGATTCAATTTTGTCAGCCCCTCAATATTGCCCCTGTTTCTTCTATTACAGAATCAATACAGCAGCTATATTTGACTGTGCTGGGAGATGCTAATGGAGACAAAAATGCTGAGATCATTTCATCTGATGGTTCATTGTAGACCTCTGACTGCTCATAAAGATTCCATGCAAACAGCTGATCCTAAACCTGAATTTCTTATACTTAAAGCAATTCTGAAATTACTTTATTGACACTGATGCTATAGAAATAAATTAGTATTTGTAGGAGACCCAAGGAGATTTTCCTGTCCAGAGAGAAAGCTCAGGATGAAATAGTTTGAGTCTGCTGCAGCCAGGAAAGTTCCATCAATTTTCACCAGATGAAAACTGCTACTTTTTTCGATTTAAAAAAAAAAAATCTTTTTCAAATAAATATAGCAATTTCCTCTGTTGTTATTGCAACACGAATGGACTCTTATTGAGTTGCTCACTAGAAGTTTTACAGCTAAAGTGCTGAGAGTGTTTTCATTATAAATGGCTATCATAAAGCTCTATAACTTGCCTGTAAAATTTCTCTGCCAATGAAAATCTTGCACATACAAGGTCAGTTCTGGAGCTAATTTATTTAAATTAATTTATTAAGAAATTTGAACAGCCATCGTGAAGTAATGAATGTAGCAAACAATTTTATTAACGCTTGATACCTCATGGCACTTCTCTTAAAAACAGTAAATAGTTTTAGAGATGACAATGTGAATAAAGCACTGTCCTTTATTGAAGTTACATGTATTTAGATGCTTTTGATTTTTAACAGGCTGCTGTATATATTTAGTACATTCTATTAGGTGAGTGTCTTATAGCTACGGTGTACTTAATCAGTGTACGTGTGACTCAAAAACTGTGGAGACCTTGTATCCTGTGGAGATTGGATATTTCTTAGGCTGAATTTAGAGATATCCTTGAAGTGAGGGATACTTGCAGGGAAAATTGTTTGCATAAGGATCTCTGTTTCTGAATGAATTTGCAGAATCTCATATTTAAATTAGCAGTAAAGAAGGAAGCACCTTGTGCTATCGTAGCTGCCCATTTACTCTCTGCCCAGTTTAAGAGCAGAGACAGGTCTCTGCTCTCTGCCATGGCTTTTCACTGTCACCCCTGAGCACAGGATAGGCTTATGTTTCTTTCTAACTTCTTGGTACAGTATTCTGCTGACCGGTTTGAGAATGTTAGTCTGATGGAAGAAGTATTTGAAGTTACAGCAATAATTATTTTATTGATGTCTAAGCATATCATGTTAAGATTTAAAGTTTGGACTTACATGTCTAGATTTCTAGCAGAAATATTGTCAGGAACTTTTTGCTGACAGAAGAAAGAGAGTGGAGAGTTAGATTAGCTGATAATGACAGATTCTCTGGCTGTGACCTCCGTGCTACACTTTTTGAATAGCAGCACTTCCTCATTATTGTAATAGATGAAGAGGGTCCTCTAAAAAACATGGCTTGCATGTGGTTTGTTTTTTTGCTCATGAAGAGGTGCACTAACAAACACTTCTTAAAAATGAAATGCACAGTGTCACCAAAAATAAACAATGCAGTGTAATCAAATGTGTTGAAAGAGCATTCTTGTTTTTAAATGCCAGACACCAGGTGTTTGAGAATATGTCCTCATGCCATGCAGTGTCTGTGACATTATTTATTTAAAACTAGATGGTCCGAGCATGTTTTTTTCAGTGAGTGTATCTCATTTTCTGGAGTGCCTTGCTATGCAAAACCCCGGAGCCCCTGTTTGGTTATAGGAATAGGATGTTTTTTGTTTTTGTGTTTTTTTGTTTTTCCTACTCAGACTGTGATCCCCCAGGGTAAATAAAAATGAGGGCTATGTTAACACTACTTACATACGGTCCTTCCCTAATTCAGACTTCAGGTCCCAGAATCTTGTTCAGCATTATTATATAACTCATGACAGTTCCTCTCATCTTCTTGCTGAGTTCTTTTTGTGTCTGTGTTGCTTCATTTTAATGAAATTCAGACCCCAAAGTATAATACATAAAGCCTTATCCATTATTTAAAAGAAGCAAACTTATGCTTTCTGGAATTTATGAAGCAGATATCAAAAAATTCCTACAAATAGGAATAGATTCTTGCAACTTTAAAACAAGCCAGCATATCCAACCCACCAAAATGCAGGGCAAGAAAATGATGAGACCCTTGGCTTCTGTCATGTGTCATGGGACTTGCAGAATTTCATCTCTATGTTATGTAAACAGATATAGTTCTCCCCTATTCTTGTATACTCCTGAGATTTCAGATAAGTCATTATTGTGATTCTTTCAGCTATGACAGAAAAGAAGAAATAATTTAACAAATGCCGAGTATTACGACTATTACAAACCCCTTTCTTTTTCATGTCACTATAGTAATTTATGCTCGGTAGTTTCTCCTCTGCTTTATCAGGATACACTAATTCTACACGTATAAACATCAACATTGAGTAGAAGGATCTGTACTGTAGATGACGTCTACATAATTGAGAGTGAATTCCTTCTCAGTCTCTTCTCCAGCGCTTTGTAGCCACTCAGCAGCTATCCTTCAGAACTGAAGGCAGAGGAGGAAGTAGATTGGGAAAGTTGGCTGTATCTTTGGGTGGCAGGTGGTAGTTTGAAGTAGTGTAAACTGTGATTTATGGGACTGGGCAGATATGAACTTCTAGGCTAATAGTTGTGTAGTTTCTGATTTCTTTTTTAAAAAGATACAGAAATAATACTTTAAAAGTATTATTTAGTCCCTAACCATGTGTACTGATCCTCAGACTTGAGGGAGTTCAAAGCCATTTGTTTCCTCATTCTTAAAATGGAGACAAAGATGTCTGGATGTTGTCTTACCGATTTTGTCCATCCTTTCTGCAGAAAAGATTTGTTTTCTTTTAGCTCCTGTTTCTTACGTGCAGCAAGATTAGATCATCTCTAAATGCCATAGTACCCTCACTGTGAGGTGATTGCTTTTCCTGAGCTTAAAGGAGATAAAAAATATATATAGGATTTATCACATTCACTCCTATACAGCCCAGAAGAAGGAACTCATTTAATCTTTGCAATTGATTTCTTCCTACAACATGGCTGCACAGTTGCTGCTTAGGCATTGCTATTTTAATGCAAACTTCAGGCTGAAATGCTTAACTCTTGTTATTTTAAATGCATCTGATAATACTTCCTGTATAGATCAGATCATCTTCACATTGACCCGTGGTCGTTAAGTACCAGGAAAAGCAAACACCTTTCCAACAATATGACCACATTCTGAAGGATGGAAGTTTAATAATATTAGTTGAAGTTGCCATGAACCAAAGCACCCACTCAAAGCCACTTTAAATGTATAACTAAGATAACTGCCACCAGTTTTAATGCTTCTGAGTTGGTAACCATTCAGCCTTTACTCAGCTCTGTACTATTCTGTTGAGTATGAAAGAAGTAAGGTCCCATGGCCCCTGTACAACAATCATTACAAAAAATCCTTTGTGTTTTGTTCATTGGTGAATGCTGTTGCCTTGGAATTTCTGCAGTAGCCTTGATTACTTGAAATCACATTTCTGGACATTTTAATGGCATCACTCTACCGATATATCATCTCACTTTAAAAATAGATGAATGTATCTTCATCTGGTATAAATCAGCATATTTCTCAGTGGAGCCAAGGCAGTTTTTATCTGTAGAGCACTTTGCAGAGCATCTGATCACAGGTTCAAGTTTGCCTCACTGTGGAAAGCGGAGAGTTAAGACTTGTCTTGAGTGTAATATTTCAAACTGGAAAGTCAATAATGCAATTCATTGCAAGTTCTGTATTGATATTTTTATGAATTGCCAGCATTTAACTCAAGACAGTTCAACCATGTTTACGGATGTCTAGCTTTACTTAATATTTTCAGGAGAAAGAACAGGTATGCTTAAGAAGGAAGAGGGCTGCCCTGGAATTCATTCCTGTTGCAGAGAAAATAAATGATTTCCTTTCAGAAGACTTTATCTATGCAGTAAAGTGGTCAAGTATTTATTTTTGTCACTTGGATGAAGTTTATGTAACAGAGCGATGCTTATAAGGATGTAAGTTCCTGGCATTTTTCCATTTATCAATTTTGAAACATTAGTGATCAAGCATTTACTGAACACCATTCCTCAAATGCAGGGTCTCCACAGCATCTTATTGCATTCATGGAATTCATTTGTTTGCGTTATCTGGCTAACTGGTCCTTTTGTATTGCCAGGGTGATGAACAGATTTGACATTTAGCTGATTACTCCACCAAAATTAAAAGGAAAACAGGGCAGTCATCCAAAGTTCCTTTCAGTGTGAAAGCTAATTATAAAAATGCTTTGAGCAGCAATTTCTTTTTGGATGTTAAAGTGCTTTTATTAGATTGTTCCCCTGTCATTTTAAAATTTATTGCTAGACACTTATAAATGGGGTTGCTTGCTGGGGCAGAATTATTTTATTTTAACTTCTGTAGTTAAGGTGGGAGCCAAAAGGGTACAGAATGTATTTGAGGCAGAATTTGTAAGTTTTTTATAGTATTTTGAATTGAAAGGGGGAAAAATTAACCAGTGCTGGCTTTTATGGATCTAAAGAATAAATTTTTTATTTATTATTAAGAAAATAGTAAATCCACTTATATTTACAATTAAGCAACTTCCCATTTCCAAACACAATTACTTAGTAAATAAAAAAAATCAGATATGTAATTTAAAAGTTGAGTACAGACCTTGTCTGTGGCTTGTGTTTTGTAGTGTATATATAAGCAATCAGTGCTGTTGGAAAAATCTAACCCTGTGCTTGTACCTCTTTCAGAAGCCAGTGCTTGTTCTCAAATAGCATGAAACTACTCCAAAGTCATTTTGCTGAAGTCACTGAAAAAAAGTTGGCCAACTGAATTTAGGGCTAAGTAGTGCTTTATCCAGTTATCAAATCTTATAAGAAGCTTCTTCTGAAATATTATTTTTTTATTGCCTTGGAATATCTTTAAATTTTCATACTGACTGTTGTTATTAGTATCCTTCAGGCCCCAGACAAGGTGTGACCTGGGGAAGTTTCAAGGTGACAAAATTGGGTGTTTTTGCATATGATATTGTCTAGCACACACTGGCTACTGAATCATCTTGTGAGGACATATATTAATTCTTGACACTGAAATCTATTAATATACTGTGAAGCCAAGAGAATGATGTGAATCTGCTGTTTCAAACTGTAGAATTCTGCCATAACTAGGAGGAAATATTTTGCTATAGGTAGATTAATGTTGAAAGCTTGTCAAGGAAAAGTTTAATGTCGAAAATTTATTCTTCCTCTTCTTGCCAGTGCTTCAGGTTCTCTACTGAAACCCATTTGTAATCTACAAGAAAAAATAGATTTTTTTTTATTTATCTGTTTAAGAGTTCCAATGATATAGTCAATTGCCTATTAAGAAGTGCATCCCAATGAGATCTTCCAGAGGGTGATTTTTGCTCCCATCAATCTGAGATCTTTTCTTGTAAAATATATTAATTGATATTAATTGTTTGTGCTTAAAAAATAATTTAATTCATGCTCATTGCAGGATACAACATTATGTATTAATATATAATAAAAACGTGAGTTGGAAATTTACTAACTACACTTTGTGGAGAAAATAGGGCTTAAGATGTATGTTTTGAGGAAGCTTTGAATAGATAGAGAATGCAGTCAGAATATGCATAAGATACTTTGTGAGTTTTTTGTTTTGTTTGACTGTTAAAGTGTATTTCAGAGGTAAGCCTTGATAATTTCTCTTGGTATCTATGAAGTCCAAGCAGCTTATAATGCAACTGACTCCATGCTCTTTCAGAACTTCAAATAAGTAAAAAGATCAGTTTTTAAAACAGATACTCAATGAAGTTTGTAAACTGTGCCTATAGTTCATCCATATAAAGATTTTCATTGGTGAATTTCTGCGGATTTGACATGCATCTTTTGGGATGGACTCAATGATCTCAAGAGGTCCCTTCCAGCCCCTATAATTCTATGATTCTGTGATTCATGTTCTATTTGTTCCCTTCACACATTTACCTACCTACTTGATAGTATGATTCAGGAACATGTTAAAGTGGGGGAGAAGCAAAATCCTGTTACTTTGAAAGTTCTTAGATTATGTCCTTGTACACAGAGGACCTTCCTTTGCTGGCTTTGGATGTTAACAAGTGATACATCTGTGCAGTTTAAGCATGTTGTTGGCTCCACTCTGGTCCACCCCTTCATTGTGTCAATGAGTCTCTTGTAATCCAGAGCAATGCATGCGTACGTGATGTATTCAGCTAAACTGCATAAACAATGAGTTTAGAACACATCAGACTAAAAGCATAAATGTATGTAACTTTCAACCATGTTTCTGTTCCTCTTCTGAATAAACAAAGGATAAATGGATCTAGCTCTAATACAAAACCCACACATACTCATCTGTCATGGTTTATGGATCTGTCTGTAGTGGTACTTTCTAAACCTGCAACATGTTCAGAAAATATTTGGCAAAAAATCTGCCCGTGAAAGTCTTATTGCACACTTGAACTCAACTCTCTCAATGGGATACATTCAAAAGATTTTAAACAAGTCTGAGCAGAGCAGCAGTTAACATATGCTTATCAGGGCTTATTTTTGGAGGAGTGCTTTATTGAGACTTTTGACAGAGAATAATTTATTTTTTCTTTTGACAAAAATAATTTCAGCAGAATTAGGAAAAACAGCTTTAAGCTGAAAGAGGGAAGATTTAGACTAGATATTAGGAAGAAATTCTTTACTGTGAGGGTGGTGAGACATTGGAATGGGTTGCCCAGGGAAGTTGAGCAACCTCCTCCCTGGAGGCATTCAAGGCCAGGCTGGATGGGGCTTTGAGCAACTTGGTCAAGAGGGAGGTGTCCATGCCTATAGCAGGGGGCTGGAACTAGATGGTCTTAAAGGTCTCTTCCGACCCAAACCATTCTGTGATTAAAGGAGAAGTAAAAGACTTTTTGTTGGTCAGCAAGTTTCTGTGCTGAATTTAGTTTATTTTCTAAATTAAAACTTCTTATGTCATAAATGCCACCAAATTTAAGTCATTCAAAATAAATTGAATAGTTAATCCACAGCTCGGAAAAGACGACTGTAAAACCCCTCTATGTTTGCAAAAATATTTATTGGGGTATTTCCAACCTACACCTATTGTTTTTCCATAGGTCGATGGAATACTGTGCCTGGCTGACATTCTTACTGATAACACCCATTCAGAAGCCACTCATGCAGAAGCAGCGGCAGTAATTGCACAGATCACATCTCCACATCTTACATTCACTCAACATCTCAGCAGCTTTCTGGAAAATATGGAAGAAATTGTAACAGCACTTGTTAGTAAGTTCTTCTGAGTCTTTCCAGTTAAAATGACAGCTTGAGGGTAGGATCTTTCATTAAGCACATTCTGTAAAGTGTTTGCTATTCTCTGCTTTCCGGATAAAAGAACTCAGCCATTTTTTAATTCTGAAGCTGGGCGTTCTGCAGTTACATAATATTTTTAACTCCTGTCCATTTTTGAGTAAAATTTATGCGTATTTATCAAAATAATATCCACGTGCTATACTACCATTAGAACCTGCAAATGAACTGAGCCAAGGATCCTACTGTCTCATACTTGTCTCTAAAAGGGACTTTCTAATCGTTCCTTTATGGCAGTTGTGTTTTCTAAATTTGCTGTAAGTAGACTGCTAGAGGCATCTGAACAGACTTTAGATGTATTTAGCAGTTATTGCAAAGCACCACAGTCAAAGGACAACCTTAATAACCTATCTAGAAGGGATTAGCAGGTGGAGAACTTCCCTGATTGTCAGTGCACCAGTTTCACTTCAATTTTACTAATATAAACTCTGCTCAGGAAATGTGAGCATTAAAAATAAACCATGTGTAACTTTGGGAGAGCTCTTTCAATAAGCACACACCAGTGTCCTTTCAATATTTATAGCTCAGTAATCGAATTACTGTAATATGTTTAATTTTTAAAACAGGCTGGAGTGTTATTGCCAGGTGATTCAGATCTTACTTAGAATGTATGTGTGCAAAGAATTTAAACATAACCATGAATTCAGCACTTCTTATTGAAGATGGAAAATACGCAGGATGTCTACAAAGTAATAGGCTTAGAGATGGGCAAAATGTGTGCAGTTTGTTCTAAGGAGCAGGATATATGGGTGAAATATTCTCTTATGGATCAATTACTGTCAGCCTTCTGCCTGTAGTACTTCATTTCATTTATATCAAGGTGTTGAGCAACATTCAGTGAAATATTCTTTGTAGAATGATATACTTGCTAGATACTCTCATTGCTTAGATGAATGCTCAGGAAACAATTGTTTTTAGTGTTCAGAAGCACAAACAAAGATGCCTAATGTTATTAATGTTTATAAAGCACCCTAAAAATGTGATGTAGTATATAATTTCCAACTTAAGATTTTTTTTTGTTGTTTTGTTTTGTTTCTGCTTTTGTCTTGAGCATTACAAACTTGGCCATGGATTACCAATGCAAACTGCAGATGGTTAAATACTGCTTTGAAACAAATGTGTTTTTGCAGTGAGAGGATGATTTTTATTCAATTTATTCTCTACATTCCTAGAACTGTGCCAAGAAGCCTCATCTGGTGAAGTTTTCCTGCTGGCTTCAGCAGCTCTTGCCAATATTACTTTCTTTGATACTATGGCTTGTGAAATGTTGCTTCAGCTAAATGCTATGAAGATTCTTCTAGCAGCGTGTTCAGACAAACACATAGTGGATACTCCATATTCCCGAGATCAGGTGAGTGACTTCTCAGCAAGATACTATGAGCACATTTATGCAAAAATCAGCTGGTTTCAGCTCCATGTCTGTCTTGATATAGGCAAACCTAATTTGATTTCCTGTCTTCACTTTTGTTCATCCTAGTGTGTGGCTTTTTCTTTACCTGTTTGTGTCCATTCTTGTGCATTCTAAAGTCTGAATGTGGATTTATGGGGAAAAATAGCCACTTCCCATATTTGTAAGATACAGGGATTTATTTTTTTCCACTGTGAAGCTGGTCAAGCACTGACACAGTGAACTACAGAGGCTGTGGAATCTCTCTCTTTGAAGGTATTCAAGACTTGGCTGGACAAAGATCTGACACCATTAAAATATAGAGAGACGTCAAGGCCTAAATAAACTATTTTAAGTTCAAAGACGAATTATCTCCAAGAGATGAATAAGGATCTGATCCTCAGCCCATTGATGCTGGTGGGCTTCGGATCAAGTCCTAACTACAGTCCTTACTGTGCTGCTGTTTTGGTGCAAACACGGCCTCAGTTGTGGTGTGGTTCTAGACATGGCTTTATACTGTTAATTCATATGTACAATTCTTCTTGACTTTCTGTGTTTGTCCCTCCTGTGTTCTCACAATTTGAATTCCTTATTTCATTATGCCTTCACCTTTGTTCTGAGTGAGATGGCAATTTGCTCTGTGGCGAGCCCTTTCTCCAAATTAGGAAAGCAGACATCTAAAGAAATGTTAATGACTTTATTAGGTAACAGATGAGTTAGAGGCCTTCTGAAGCTTTGTTGGTTGCAAGACATCTTATTGTCTATCTAGATTAAGAGAAAACTTTGGAATGGCTAGTGATTTCATCTCCAGCAACACCTTCCATTCCTCCCTGGAACAAAAAATTAGATCAAAAAGTTGTGATGGCATCTGTGGTGTGCCACAGTAAGTTTCTGAGCTGACTCCTACTTATTTCTGCAGCGGTGGGCCTGTGAAATGCTGCCTATGGGTTGCTCCATTACTGAGCACTGGCTGCTCAGGTGGAACTTGGGTGCTGCTCTATTTGACTTTAAGAGCTGTCAGTGTTACTGGTCAAACAGCTCTGATAAGGCAACAGCCTTCGGAGAATTCTTCCTTCCAAGTCCTGAACAAATATGTGTTTGAGTGGATTATTCACCTTTCAAAAGCATAGTTGTTTTAGTGTTATATTAAAGGGCAGATTCTGCCAATTATCTTAGTTTTAAGGAATACCTTGTGTTTTAATTTTCTCTGGCTAGTTGTTGCAGTGGGGATAACAGAGACTTGGCTAGGGAGAAAAATAACAGTACATTTGTTTTCAAGGGGTATTCTAAATTGCTGTTTTGACTTTTGATAGGGATACTTCAAATCTGTTTGTGTGCATAATATAATAACTATCTTTTTCATATGTATTGTCTCATCTGGTGTACCTTTGCCTAAGAACATAGATTAATTAGGCTTGGAAATTCATTATTCAAGAATTTATTTTGCAATGTGCTACCACTATGGATTACACTTTTATGGGCAAATGTCCATTCTGAATGATCAGATATCCAGTCTGCTGAAATAGATGCAGTAGAATTAAACTATACCAACTGTTGAAGCAGTGAAAGAACAGAGAAAGAATATTCATAGAAAATATAGCAAAATACAATCTAATAAATGTGATAAAAGAGCACATCAAACTTAGAGCCCCATTTCTCGCATAGAGCTTAAAGTAAAACATCGTATGCAAGTAGGGAAAAGCAGGTCTTGTTTTCATCTGTGCCATTTTCTGTCATCAGTATGTCACAGGATGGCTTTCCATACAGCCTTTCTAAGGACAGCTAGTGCTGATTAACTGACAGCCTCCACGGTGGCATGGATAGCACTTCACTCAGGAGCTGAATGTCAGATGCATTCTTTGTTGCCTGCAGAATGTAGTTTTCTGCTTGTGTTCCTCTAGTAATGTTTTGTCTTCTGATTTCTGAGAAGCTGTTTTATGCAAATGATAAACTTCCTGCCTTCACTGTCTGAAAACTGACTTCCTCTTTCACTTTGCAGATAGTGTTAGCTTAGATGAGGTTAGAAACCAAAAATTGTGTTGCTGGACTTAATGACAACATAATAATTGACCATGTAATAGCAGCAGGCATTGTTTCTGTAACCAGAAGTATTACGGTGGAATTGCTTAATTTTATAACAGAATACTTTGCATAAGAGATGTCAGAGGAAGCCTTAATTTCCAGACAGCTTAACTTCTAGTTTTCTGTCAAAATGGATACAAATGTGTCCTCTGTTGTTTTTCTTAATGTGGATACTTTTTTTTTTCTTTTTTTTCCCCCTGCATAGCAGGTTTGTACTTTAAAGGCACGTCTTTCAGACAGGTTCCTGCCTATGTTCATATAACATGTATGTGTTTAATGTGTGTGTTTATATATACATAATGTCAGATGTCTTAATGGAGAGAAAGAAGAATGGTTCTAACAAAAATCGTTGTCATTTAGGGCCCCTTTCATTTTAACCGACATCTTAGACATCTTAGACATAGAAAAATATGAAATATGTGTGTTTGTGCATAGCATATTTATGTATAATAAATTTTTTTCTCTCTGCATTCCCACTTGTCTCCTCAGTGTTGCTAGTATTCTCACCTCACCTGTGAAGCTGTGGAGGTAAAGTCTAACATCTTCTCATCTTCTGTTATTCAAGCAGACAAAGAATTAATGTGCAGTGAACACATTGATTTTAAAGTGCTTACTTCTAGGTCTAAAGTCAGTGAGTTATTTTTTGAAAAAGTTTTAGGCTTTAAACTAGAAGGTGAAAATTGAAATAGTTACTGCTTTGTTTTTGCTCTCTTTTTCTTCACTCTCCTAAATTCTTTCCATTTTCCTTGGCATTTGGGAGATGCTGTAGGCTCTGAAGCTGAGACCTTCTTCTCCCACTTAGGACTGGAATCTCTTAACATTTCTTCCCTTGCATGGATGATTGCAGGGTCAAAAACTGAGCAGAGACAGATATTATTTGAAGATCAAGAAGTTTAGATGTTTAAATGTTGTCTAGCTCTCAGTGAAAGACTTTGGAAACATTATTTTTAAAGAGAAGAATACTGATAGGACCTTTAGAGTTCTTATGAAAATCCCTGCCAGGTTGCAGTACTATCTCTCAACCTGTCTTTCTTGAATACTGGGGAACTTATAACTCCTTGTCAATTGCTTTTTATTTTTGCTTGTTATCATGAAGACTGTTAGATTCCTGACTCCATTTTGTTAAAAGGCTGTCCAGATTTTCCCTTATGTTTGGAAGTCACTATGGTCTGAGGAGAACTTGGGGCTCAGAATGGAGTTTGAGCAATGAAGTCTGTGTGAGATGCCCATCTTCCCTACACTTGACAGAAGTAGGAGATAAAATCATTGCTGGTGAGGAAGGCAGTTGGTGGAGTCTTTCTTGCTTAGGCTTTCTAAGTTCTAGGAGCAAAAGAATAATGTGGGAGGCTGCCTCTCCTTGTTAGTTAGAGAGGAATATCCCTTCTACTGCTGAACCATCGACTATTCTTTCCTAGGGAATAAATGCGCGTGATACCCTGGGACTTCGTGGCCTATGGCATGTTACACAAGCAGCCAGGGACAGAGCAAAGGTCTCTGGTCTATTGGGTCTGGCTGCAAACTGTGTTTGATAAACTGTACATCAAAATTGTGCAATCTATTCTAATGTTTGCTACATCATGCTGAGAAAGCATGTTTTCAGCTAATACAGTTAGAAATGGAGGTAATACGTTACATAATTAAGTTGTTAAACAATATATGTAAGAAATTAAGCAAGAAACAAGACAACCACAAAGATGCAGAAATGAAAACTAGGCCCAAAGTCAGATGTCCTTATATGAACTTTAACTATGCCATTATATCACAGATATCTCAATTAATTTTCTGGGTAAGTCTGCAACTGTTTTCCCGGTGTCCCTTTTTTTTTTTTTTAAAGAAAAATAATCTCTTAAACACAAAATCTTTTTGAGACAAAATGTCTGTTTAGTTATAATTCTGCCCTGCACATTCAGATTAGAGGCAGTAAAATGCAACATGCAGCAATATGCAAAACGAGAGGCACAGTTGAAAGAGTGAAATCCTCATGTCAGCTGAAGAACTCTTTGCTGTTCTTTGCTAGTGGCTAGGGCTTTATTCCTAGGATCAATTCCCAATATTGTTCCTGCTCTGATTTTGAAGTAGTAATTTAACTTCTCAGCATTTCTGTTTAATCATCCGTAAAGTTGGGCAGACAGCGCGCTTACTCAGTGTAAAGCCTCTCTGGAGGAAACATGTTGTGTCAGCACAATTCATTGCAGTTTTTATTCTCAACCCTTGCCTGCCAGGTTCACAGTACAATCAGGCTGGAGCAGAGCTATTTCCGGCAGAATCTAAACAGGAGACTATAACAATCATAAAGCTGCAAGCTTGAGATTGCAGTATGTGTTTTGCTACTTTTGTCTTCTTGGCTTCATTACAAAATGTGACAGCTGACTTCTAAAAGTCTCTGTCTTTTTTCACTCATCATTTTTTTCCAAAAGAGTATCACTACCAAGCTGAAGGCTGCAATTTCAGTCTCATTTCTAAGCAGGTGAGCTCATATCAGCATTTCTACATACTATGATTCCTTTTCTTCTGTTTGCTTCTCAGGTACCTAACTGATACTTTCTAGGATAAGCACCAGAAGTGACTTCCCAACCACTGTGCTTGAGTTAGTGGCAGCTGAACTAGATCCTGTACTCTTTCTCACTTCTAAAGTGGGAGAGATTAACTTTTCTCTCACAGACTCAAACCATGATTCCAAGTAGACTAAATAAAATTGTTTCCTACAACTGTGCAGCAGCTTAGGCCAAATTGTGCTCTGCTACAGGGAGACTAGGTGTCTTGCATTGACTGAATCAGTTCCACAGTCTAAGAAACTCTCTAATAACACAAATAGTGTCTTAGGGATAATTTTTTTTCCCCAGGTTTTCATCTGAAACAAAGGAAACTGTGGCCCCAGAAGCAAGAAAAGAGACAGGGTCAATCTCCACCATTAGCTCAGAGCTATACTGCCTGGTTTATGGAACATTCCTATGCACTGTGTCAGCCATGCAGGATGCATTTCCCATATGCTTCTTTAAAACAAAAAATGTGAGAATTCTGCCCACTTCTTGGCTACTTTAGTTAGCACTGTGAAATAAAATAAATAAAAAGGTAGTAAAGACATCCTTCCTACCACGGGGGAAGATTCATTTAGTCCTAGCCTCTGATACTCTGCCTTAGCATTCCAAGACTGCGGTTCCCTGACACTGTCTCAGAGTAGATGTAGAGTTCACAGGAGATCCTGTCTCTAGCTGCTGTTATTTTTCCATGGGAATATTTGCCTCTCCCAGTGAGATGGCAGAAAGACCCTATTTGTGTAGGTATATTTTTTTCCTCTGTTTTCAGGAAGAAAACTGAATTCCCAATCACAGAAATGGGTAGCCGATCCACTGGGAGTTCACTTCAAGTGATATCATGTGCCAGAGAAAATTTCTAGGGATTTCTTAACAAGGTTTTTCCTCCCAATAGTATCCTGAAAGGTCCTTCTACCTCAACGTGATTTAATGCCTGTACCTGAACCCTGCTGTGTATACTCTTTTGCTATCTCCCTATGGGCTGATCTCAAATTGTGAAGTTTAAATGTTTTTAATTTACATTCAGATACTCTCTTCTTTTTGATTAGTTATCAGATGTCCCTTTCTTCCTAAAGATGGGTATCTGGAACTTTGTAGACACAATCTGATTTATCCTTATATCATTAATTTGAATTAATTACCAAATACAATATCTAGCAAAAATTAATTTTACTTAGTGATGAATCAGCCTTAAAGGAGTAATTATCTAAGAAGATTAGCAATTCTATATTGATCTATTTTGCCACTCTATTAAATTACTCAGTAATTCTTATTTTGAGCTTGTGACTTTCTGTTTATGTTGGGACTATCAATAAAAGCTTGCTGGACAGTGTACCTTTACTATCAACAACAGCATATTAGCATCACACTTTTCACCTCTGTAGATCTCCCCCCACAAATGAGGTAAGTGACCCTCAAATGTGGAAGATATTGGCCCTTTAACAAGCTGAAATGTGTGCTTTCATCTTTCAAATCCTGCTGCATTTTTCTTCCTGAGTAGCTGGTTTCACACTAATGAGAAACACTTTAAGATCATCTTATATCTCCCATTAAGGGTGAGTTATCTCAAGCAGTAAAGAAGCCCTCTGTTTTCTATGTGTTCTTTAGGTTTAAACCTCTTTGTCACTTAAAGCATTTGAGTTTTACACTCACAGCATGTGCATCTGTGTTTATAAAAAACATTTTCAGCTCGTTTTCATTTCTGTTACAAATGGCCAGTACCTTTATTCACCAGTTAATGAACATTAGTCACCATTACTTGTTTAGAAAGGTGTTATGATGTTACTTGGTTTTAGTAATAAACTCTCCAGGTTGACTGATGCTCCAGAATTTTTGGACAAAACCATTTTAAAGATTCTTAACCTTAGTTTCTCAAATCTCTATTACTCTTGGCAACCGTAATTCCTAAAGTTCAATGCAAAGTAGACCACAGAAACGAAAAGAAAGGTTTATCATATCAGGATGTGTGAAAGGCTGGGCGGGGGGAAGGAAACTGTGTGGAACTGAAAATGTTTTGATTGAATTTTGATTTAGTTTACTAGAGTAAACAACAGTATAAACACTGCCAATTATAATAATAATTTACATTGTCACTAGAGAGGGATGTATCTGTGTTTACTATTCATTCCACTCATAGAAGTATACTGATATTTAGTCAGATTTTTAATTAATTTCCAGAGCAACAGTAAAACAATAATATGATGCTGTACTGACTTCTGAAAAACCTGAAATGTCTCTATCATTTTTTAAGTGCATTTATTAAATAGGGAACATTAGCATGGATCTAAACTGGAGCCCCCTTGCTCCAGAATTTTTGATATAGTTTTTAAGTTCAGAAAACAAACTGTTTAGTCTCATTTTAACCTTGTAATAAGTCATATTAGTGGGACTATTTGCATGTTAATATTTTGATAAATTGCCACCTTTTCATGGAGTGCTAAAATAGAAGCACATCTGACATTTCTCTTGCTGGCATTTTGTGTTTTACTGTTTCACTACCTGGCATGTGTAGGTGGGCAGTGCATAGCACATATTAGCAGTTGGGTGGTGAATGCAGAGATAAACCCCAGAGGCCTATTCCACTGGTTACTAGTAGTGCAATTCATGCAACACTGACTGGAATTATTCAGCTTTCATCTGGATGCACACAAATGTCTTAGACAGTTTTATATTTGTATACCATGTCCATTTTTGCATAGTGTCCGTTACTTCAGCATTTGAGAATTATAACTCTTCAGTGTTCCCTTGTGAGTTACCACTAATATTGCAAATTCTTTTGGACAAATAATTTTTCAAAATAGATAGAAGCTAACTGAGAAACTAGCAATAAAGAGTCTCAGAAATAATTGTGCTGAAATGCTTGAATTTTATAGAACTAAAAAGCTTAGGCAGCTTAAATTTCCTAAAAGATTGAGAGGTAATTCTTTAAACACCAAACTGGTGAATAAGCCAAGTTCTTGACTGGACAGAGAAGGAATGAAAAAGAGCTATGAAACCAAGACCCAAAAAAGCCACAAAACACCACTTATTCTGCTCTAACCTCTTTTGCGATTGGGATCTACATCTAGGAATTCTGTCAACATGCAAAGTTACATTTTTACTTTTCAATTGGTCCAAAACTGTCATAAATGTTTTCTTTATCTTGAAATATAGCACATTATTCTCTTCTGAGAGAGAGAGAATGAGTCAGAGACGCATGGTTTCAACCACAGTATGACAAGCGTGGCTTTAGACTAGTGACTGAACAGGGAAAGATCTGAATTGTATGGACAGTTGGCTTAGCTTCTCTAAACAGGACCCAAAAAATATGTCTGTCCTTCTACATAAGACTACTAAGTAGTTCAGCAACAAGCATACTTTTCAAAAAGTATGTCTTTCTCTTCCTGTACTTCATGTTGCCCTGTTGACAGCTCATCTAACAGAGTTTATGGATTTTCATTTCTTTTGTACCTATAGTTATTTTGTACAAAGCTGCAGCCACCAGATTTATCTACCTACTCCTGTCAGAGATGAGCACCTGAAAGTTTTGATTGGTCTGTATAACTGAGCCCACAGTGGACTTAGCTTGGGTTAGTCTATTGGAGAGATCTGCTGGAGTAGAGATACAAGAGATGGAAAGGTCAGGATCTAGCTCCAGAACAGATCTGCTTAGTACACATGGAGACACTGAGGCAGTGAACTGCTGCTGGATGGGATTAGTGTTTGCAGTATATGGTTTCTATGGCAGTACATTAAGAATCTTGCCTCAGGTTTGGCAATAGATTCTGAGAACAGATATTACATCAAGAATTCTCCATATGATGAAGCAATCGTATGTGTATTTTTTGTTTGTTGTTGTTGTTTTATCCCCTGGAAAATAAAATCTGATAATCTTTGCTTAATAGCATGTGTATAAACTCCACACTTCAATAAATCACAAAGGTTGGTGGAATTTGCAGGCCTCAGCATAGGCTTTCCAGATGCTTCTGGAAAAGTTCTAATTGGTTTGCAATCAAGTGTAAATCCTAAGGAAATTTTGCTACGTTAATATCAGTGCTCATAGGAGTGTTCTTCTTCAAAGCAATTTGAGTCTGCATACAAGTCTATTTTCCTCTAGAGACTTTTTCCTTAGAATTATACACCCTTGAACTTTGGTCTGTATTACAGAGGAAAGTTCTATGTAGGTTGCATGTATAGTGAATTCTAAAAGAGGCAAATATAGCAGAAATACAAAATTTTAAGTCAACTCCTTATTCAGCTTGCCTGTTATGTGTTCGGGTATGCTATTTCACACTTACATTGTTAACATGATGCTTCTGGGAAAGAAAATCTATCCATATGAGTGAATTAATTTATAGTTTAACTGCCTTTAGAGTCCTAAGATATTAAAAGACAACTTAGGTAGAACCTGATATTTATTGATGGGAAGATTTAAACATTCTTGCACGAGGTTATGTATAAAACCTTTTGGCACTAAATACACTGCAAAATAAAGGAGCTATGTAATCAATACAAAGGAGTCTGAAGTACAGATGTAAGCACCATGCAAATAATTTTTTATGTCGAAAGATATACACAAAATATTTTTACATACGAAAATACTTATAGACAAAATAACTTGAAGCAGTGGAATAATTGGCACATATTCAAATTATGGTTAATTGAATTCTTCATCTGTGGCTTAGAGAGCCACATGGGGTACAGACTGTGCATAGAGGAAGTAATTTTCATTAACAGGATATAATTTAGAATGAGAAAACATATACACTCTGCCTGAAACACTGTTAATAATTAATATGGAATAAATACATAGACATGTACTGAGTTACCATATTTCTACCTGTCACTCTAGAGTTTCAGCAACTCATTTGCATCCTAAGTAAGTATATTTATTCAGAGAGATGACACTGTAACACTACCTTTGAAAGCAGAAGACCTTTATGTCACAGCATTGAAAATGACTCATCCTTTTTACTGAGATGGCAAAGTGAGATCAGAATCATGATTTGATCTACTTACATCTCTCAAAGAAGTTTGCATGTCTCTGAACAAACACTGTACAGGTACAAAGCTGATAAAAAGTTCTCAAACTGATTATTACTTTTGAGGCTGATCAGTATTTCTCGGCTACAATAGAGACAAAAGGAATCTTTTAAGAAAATATACTAGTTCAATTTTGTATTCTAATTATATACAGTATTTATTATTTTGTCTCTTATGTATTTTGTTAATGTTGAGATATATTTGCGTATACAGAGCAAGTTCTTTGAAGACGAAAGTATAAAAAAGCTATTTTGCCTGATGAATGAAAGAAAGTATATGGTATCAGTGAAGGGAATGGATGAATGAAAGCTGAAAAGTCTATTTGATTCAAGCTCTGTCAACGGCTCAGTGAATAAATTTTAAGCAATCTGCATTGCACTTAATCCTGAAAACGATTGATGTTATTTTGGATAAAAAATTCTGTAAATTAGAATCTCACCTGGGCTTCTCTTACTACAAAACTTGATTTTGGTCTTAGCTCAGGGAAAGTGTAAACATGCTTAAGACCAGCTCCATTTGGGACAGAGCTCTAACTTGCACGTAATCTATGGCTTCAATAAAACTGTGTTCCTTGGATAATCCTTTGAATCATGTTGAAGACTCCTCAACATTTCAGCTGAACCCTGAAGCAGAAGGTTAGTGAGAGCACATCTTGAAAGTACACGATGTGGTAGACCTTAACCTGCCCTGTGAGCTCTGCCTGAGAAGGAATGTGATGGCAGACATCTGAGGGAGGGCAGATACTAGATGAACCCTTGTAGGTCCTCCAGGCATTTTGGTTGGTTGCTTTTATAAATGCTTCTTTCTCTTTCTTCTAATTTGAGCAAACAATGTTCTGCTGCATAGATTTTCATGACATGCTTTTATGCATGAGTATAGTAGTGCAAGGAATAGATGCTTTATTTTTCTTGTCTGGATTTCAATTATCAGCCATATGGTAAAGAACCTTGAGGGATGAGAAGTGGGAACAGACTGTTAATCTACAAGAATGCTTTTTAATTCTACTCATTTTGTCATATTTCTGCCATACTTATTTTATACGCTACAGTCCTATTTAGTCTTTCTGAATTGTAAGGCCTTTTCTTTTTAACAACAGGTGGTAACAATATTGGCAAACATGTCTGTCTTGGACCAATGTGCTTCAGAAATCGTTCAAGGAAATGGTATGTATTTTAACTGAATTATATTCTGCATGTGTTTGTGGAGAATATTTGAAAGGAAAGGAATATTTACTAGTTAAAGGAGAAAGGCTTCATAACTAATACTTCACTTTGCATCCCATTTCTGCTGGATATTGCATATTAATGCAGAGTGCAAAGTGAGTCCTTGGGATGGTTCCATGCAATGGAAATAAATTACCACTGGTTCAGAAAACTTTGCGTGTAAGGCAACAGACTGATTGTGTGTGTGTGTAACTTATTTGTAGACAGAATGCAAGGTATTGTTTCAACAACTGTTATTCTTGTAATCACATTGTGTAAGGCGGCAGTTCTTACACACTGAAATACATTGTTTGGTACTGAACCACTTACTGTTTTTGTTTGACTTTGCTTACGAGTATTCAGAGGCACAAATTTCGAAGCATTGTTTATGTTACTGCGCAGCGCTTGGCAGTTTTTTCCACACTTCTTTATATATCACATTGTGAAAAATTCATGATACTGAAAAGAATCAAGTCCGCCAGAAGAAAGCTTACAGGTTAGGTTAATAATTGTGTGAATGAGAATACAGGAAGACTTAACTGCCTTACTAATACAACTCTCAGCAACTTCACGGCTAAGGTAAACTGTAAGCTTTTTTTTTTTTTCTTCCTGTACTCTCTAGTGAGAGATATTCAATAACTGTGAAGTTTCACATACGTTGCCTTTTCTGTCCTAGAAATATTCCTTCCACAATGATTTTAATTAATGTTCGATAGGAATGGCCTGGTTTTGGATCCATTTGAATCTCAAACATGGATGGAGGTGGGAGAAAGTATGTAGAAATAGATCTTCAGATAGAATTGGTCTGCTCCAAAGTACGTAGCTCTCTCTGAAAATAATGCCTGCTATTTCCTTCCATGAAAAGGAAACAGGTACAAAGACCAGAATAGCACTATTTGATAGTGCAAATTTTCAGCTCCAAAACATTGATTTTCAGTGCTGTCACCACCATAGCTATTCATTTTCACCAGCAACGAACAAGAGCCTGCATGCCATGCTCATAATAATCTGCACTAGAGGAGATGACCCACTGTTTCACAGCTGCTGTGGTGGAGCTGTTGCTAGGAAAACATTGCCCATGCAGTCCATCTTTCACTGGCCTGTACAGGTAGAAGTCAGAAGGTGCCAACCAAATGTGAACTATATGATGAATGTGGTAGGACATTCCAGCCAAGACTGGCAACGTGCTCCAGGGTCTTCAAATTGGTATGTGGCCTGGCGTTATAATGGTGCAGGAGAAAGGTTGTCTTCTTCTCTATCCTGACTGTGGAAGTTCAGGGCTTTGGCTTAATCAGTACAATAGAGGTCAGAGTTGACATTTTGTCTGGTTTCCAGGAAATCCAGAAGGATCATTGAAAGGACAGTGCTGAGGACTGTGTCTTGAACCTCTTCTTTGATAGGGAATTCACGTGTTGCCATTGCATAGTCTGCTGTTTTGACTCTGGCTTGTAGGGGTGATATCACGTCTCTTCACCACTAATGATATATTCCAGGAAACTTTCACCACTGGTCTCATATTGATTCAATATGTCCTGACAAACTTGCATATAGTGCAATATAGTTGCATATTCTGTTCCTCTGCAAGCATTTGTGGGACTCACCTGGTGCAAACTTTGTGACATTCCAATATTGCCACCATCATTTCCAATGCATTGAAGCCAACACTCAGTTTCATACACAGTTCCCTGGTTGCAGTTCACCGGTTCGCACAGATGAGCTGACTGAGATGCTTTTCATTTCATGATGTGACAGCTGTGCATGGCTGTTTGCAACGTGGCTTGTCTTTCACATTACTGTCAGTACTGCTGAAAAGCATCATCCACAGCCTCACTGTGCTAATATCCACTGTTTGGTCTCCATAAACATTCAGCAAGCACCAGTGAACGTCAGTGTGTGCAATTTTCTTCCACATGGAGGAATTCAATTCCACACCTTTGTTTCATCAGGACTTCTGTGTCAGACGCCATTTTGTCAGACTGCCCCTCTGCTGCCATCTGTCACAAAGCAACAAAATGGTGGGAAGGTTCAACCTCTACTGCCATATCACCAATATTTGTCTCTGATGTTGTGGGCCAACATAATAAAGTAGGAGGCATTGCTTTCAGCAGCCCTCGCAATACTGGATTTAGCTGTTTCTTGTATTTCAGTGCAAAATTTGAGTTCTGAGCACTCATATATAAATATGACTGACAAGGTTCAGACACAACTAATTTGCTTGTTGGGATCCATGTTTACAGAGAAGTGGAGTGCATGGAAAATTTAGCACGCCTTGGAGATAAGCAGATTGATTATTAAGTTTCCTTGAGCACACCAGAAACTGTTTTGTTCTTGGGAAAGGTGTTCGATCATGTTTCCACAAGTGTGGAAAGATCATAAAAAGACAGTCAAGCATGAAGTGCTTTGTAGCACAGGGACATTGCTTTGAAAGAACTCCAGCAAGTTGTTGAATACTCATTATAAACTGTACTAGATGTGTGTGTGTTCACACCGCTGGTGAACTGTGACTAGAAGTAATAAAAAATAAACACACAATACCAAATAGCCCCTTCTCTTTCCTAAAAGAATACAGAAGTGTTTTCTCTAATCCTCCCTCAGTGAAACATGTAATTAATGAAAGTGTGTATGTGATAAAGTTTGTGTATACACTCCTTAATGGAAATTCACACAGAAGCATTTGCCCCCTGGCTTTTCAGAAGGGCTGGCACTCAGCTTGTGTATAAAAGCTTCTTGTATTTGCCTAATGCTATGATAATTAGATGCTGGTTGAAAGCCAGACTTACACATGCACTACTGAGAAGGACCTTAAGATCTTATAGAGTCTGGATGGATTTTCTTCCCAACTTTGACTTATTTTGTATGTCAATTGATCATTATCTCGTTGTGTGATTCTGGTGCTAATTCTCCTAATTATTTATGCAAATATTCTAATGGTTAAAATCCTCTGATGCTACCTAAAGTAATCTGAATTTCCTAATGGCATATGGAGTCTAATAGCACATAATTGTCCTTACAGCTAAAATAACTTAGAAAATATAAATCAGCACAGTCTCTGGTTTTCTCCTGCTACAATATGAGTATCTACTCCTACAGGTAAAAAAAAAAAAAGTTGATAAAACCATTTTACATTGTTTCTTCTGAAATGAAGAGTCATCACACTGTAAACTTCAAGACATAAAACTTCATAATTTCCCTCATTAAGGGGATGCAGATTACTGTAAACAGTTTGAGATGGAAGCTTTTAAAGGCTTGCTTAAAATTACGTAAACTTGGAAAAAAACAACCACCACCACTTTTACTTTTTTTAATTAAAAGGAAAACCTGAAATATATTCCTACTGTTTTTGAGGTTAGTGACAACCTTTAGGCTAGTTTAAATGCAATTAAGGAATATTCATCTACTTTTCACAATTTTATTTGAGTCAGTATGTATTTGGGCTGTTTCCAAGCAGACTGAATGGAAGAGGAAGGAGTTAGTGCATTTTCTAGTTAAGAAATTTCTGTAGTTTCCTGGTGAAAACAAACATTCACAGATCAGATGGGCCAAAATACCTGTGGCAAAATTGCAGCTCACAGTTATGCATTCTTCATGCCCTAATCCAGTAGTGATTTCATTTACCTAACTTTCTATTTCCCTTTACTATTATAAGGTGATATTTCTTGTTGGAGAGAAGTTAACAATGGCTCTTACATCCTTGTAGGTGTTCAACTTTTAATGGAAATGCTCTTTGAGAGGTCATCTTCTGGAAATTCAGCAGAAGTTGCTGCTTGTGAGCGAGTTCAACAGAAATCTGCAGTTACACTGGCACGACTCAGCCGGGATCCTGAAGTGGCAGATGCAGCTGTAAAACTCAGCTGTAAGGATGTGTCACTGGCTTAATGGAAAACTGAAAAAGAGGGAGGAACTGCCAGCCAAGGAGAAGCTCTTTTCATTTTTTTAGCCTTACTTGGTACAGTTTGTGGAATAGGTTCCCTATAAAATCTCTTCAGAAGGTGAGGAGGTTGTACTAAATGAACCTCTGGCTCAATTCCCAGAGGAATCTGAGGTACAGCTTCCATTCAACGCATAGCTGTGGCAGACTGTGACAACCAACTCAGGACTACCTCCCACACTCCTTTATTTAAAGCCTAGTGCAGGATCCAACAATGGGCGTAAAACTCAGATTCCTGCAAGCTCAGATGTGATGAATCTGATGGGAAGCCACATATTCTTTTGGATGTAGGTTTTTAAAGATGTGGGAGAATTGATGGGGAAGAAAGGGAATCATGATTTTCGTTCTGAAGGAACAACAAAGGGTAAAAAACAATGCATTTCTTGTTTTTGATTTGTGACAATCAATCATGAACTGCTAACTCCATGGAGAGTCCCTTAAGTATTTGCACAGCATTTTGCATTAGTGGACATATCTGGTAAGGGAGATAAATATTAAAGTTTATAAGGGAGAAAGAACTTTTATCCTTATTATCTCAGAAGTAATTTGTGTTTCTAAAATATTTCTCCCAATACTCTTTTGTGCTTTCAGGTATTCCTCGCCTAATTAAACTTTGCAGATCACCAACTGAAAGAAATAACAGTGATTCTGTTTTGGTAGCATGCCTGGTAGGTACCTTTTTACCATCTTCTTGTGCTTATCCTGAAATATGGATAAAATGCAGCCCTTTCAATTTCAAAATGCATAAGCATTGCAAAAGCATTTTAAATTCTTGGAGATTAAGTATAATACTTTACAGTGTCAATAATTTTTCCTCTAATTGAACATTTAGGCACATGTATACGTGACTTCATATTTCTGAGCAGTCAACAGTTTCACTAGAACACTTTGTAATTTAAAGTTGCAATCATTCCTAAACTTCATTCTCTGATGATGCTGTCTTTGCTGAAATAAGTCCTGTGATCACAGAGGCAGTAGCCCTTTATCTAGGTGCATGAGCACATGCGTATGTATGCATGAAAGTATTTAAGTAAAATGGCCAAAGAGTCTCTATGATCCACTTTTTTCTACTAAAGACTCTCACACAATATAGATCTCAGACAAGGAGCGACCAGCAGAAGGTTAACACTGCTCAAGAGAAACATCCTTGCTGCTTGCTGGCCCCGCTTGGTTATTGTAGCTTTGGTTAACACACCTAGCTTGCGCATGGAAAGTTTTGTTCATTTAAGCAGAACTTATTCAGGATGAAGAAGGTTTGAATTTGAGCACAAGAAATTCTGTGGTTATTCCACATATGAGCTGAGAAGAGTGGTTAATCTTGCATGCCTTGAGCAGAGGCCATAGAATGACAGCAGCAAACTAGACGATGACTTTCCTGTTGCTCTGTCTCACTGAAGTTCACAGAATCACAGAATTGCAGGGGTTGGAAGGGACCTCAGGATGTTCAAGTTCAAACCCCTGCTAAAGCAGGTACCCTGCATTCACAAAAATTGTGTTGCATATTCCCTGAATTCATACCTATTGCTTGAGTTGTTACCTGCTTGTCTCAGCACTTCTGCTTCTGTTTAGTGTTTTAGCAACTGCCAACTGACACTTTCTGTAAACATGGAAAAATATCGTGCTTGAGACAGATACACTGCCTCAGGCTCGCAGGTATTGTCACTGAAATCTAAGGGCTTTCACTGTTTGGTATTTTTAGCTTGGTTCGTTACTTTTTGTACATTTTGAAGCAGGTGATTAACTCTTGTGGTAATGTAGCACTGATAAACACCGTGAGGATAGCTGATCACAACTGTCAGACCTCACTAGCTTAAAGACAATTTTTGTTCTTGAAGAAAGCCAGCCTCTGTTCACTTGCTTCTATAGTGTTAGGTTGCTAAAAGGTATGCAATTATATATTCTTATCTGCTGAGAAATATTTATTTCTTAGAAAAGGGGAGGTTATAGATAACAGTATGATCAAAGCAATTTGTTATGTAGTCTCATAATCTGAAAAACTAGCAGTTTTGTTTGTTCGCAAGTGGTTTGACATGTTTGGCTTCTTTCTATTACCCTTTTAACTAAAAGATCTCTATTCCAGACTTTGCTTAAAACTTCAGTGGGAGAAGTTTACAATCAAAATGCTCTGGTTGTCATTCTTTCGTTTAGTATTCCACTGTCCCTGCTGCTCATGTCCAGGAGTAATCTGCCTGCAAAAAATTGTCATTTAGTGGCTGATTCTGAGGGGGGATTCATCTGATAGTAGAGGACAGCAGTGAAAGATTAGCTTGATAAAAGAGTCCATGTAACTGAGTTGATCTGTTTTGAGTCTTGACTGCTACTTGGAGATTGTTATAATGGATTCCTGCAGTGAAGACTTTCTCAAAGCTTAAATGCATTAATGTTTTTGTTTTGTTTTGTTTTTAGGCAGCCTTACGAAGACTAGCAGTTATGAGTCCTGATGGACTTGAAGATTCAGATTTTCAGCAGTTAGTAAAGCCCAGGCTTGTGGATTCCTTCCTGCTGTGCACAAATATGGAAGAGAGCTTTGTATAAATGTGAGCCAAAAGCAAGATATTCTTTGAAAAACAATCAAGATAATACTTACATAATGAGATAGTACATACTCAGTTTTACTTAGATGTAGTCCTATTGTTATTTATGACTTATTTATTTTAAGACCATGATCAAGTGGCTTGTGGACAAAAGAAATCGAATAAGCAGACTTATTTCTGTGGTTTGTAAAGGTAAATTTTTTAAAAAAAGCAACACAACAACATAAAAACTTCCTATACTAAGGCATATTAGGAGATTTTATCATTGTAGCCTGACAATTATTGTCATGTTTTGTAGAACTGAAAGAAGGTATAGAAGCCAAGAATTTGGTGCTCTTATTTTAAATGCTTGTAATGATGTCTTATTGCTGATATTTTTCTATAGTTGGAACATTTTTCAGTTTCTTTAGCAAATGCATTAGTCTGTTGCATTTGTTGCATCAAAAGAGAAATGATCCCTAAGGCTGTAAATGTATTCTTTAAAATGAATGGAATGTTACTGTCTAAGTCCAGTTCCTTATTGTTCTATCTTTTAATAGAGTTCTAAAGATATGTAAATGAGTTTTTTTCAGAATTTTTTCAAATATTGGCTTGGCATTATGTTAGAGGGCATTTCTAAGCTGTATGAAGATGTGCTTCATTAGAAGATATGTAAATACAGACAACTTTTATCTGCATGTAAAGAAATTAAAAGACTTATAGAAAACTCATCATGAAATCAAACCTATCATCAATGTGAGATTTAGGATCATTACACATTAATAATCTTCCCTCCTTTCCAAGCCTTCCAAGAAGTGGAAGTGAGTACATACAGACATGTTTTTAATACTCAGTTTACTACTTTTACGAAAAATTTGCTTGCATACATTAAATAATTAGAACAGCTAATTGCAACTTGAATTTCCATTTTCTTTCTTTTTTTTTTTTTAAGCTAGTCTTGTATTTATAAAGCTGTGAAACAGGACTTCCAAGAACTCTTGGAGTTGATACAAGGTGATTTTACCAGTAGATTACAAGAAAAAGAATTGAGTTTATTTTAAAAACAGATTTATCTTTTTCTTTTCATCAAGAAGCTATATGCATTTACAATTAGTCTACTGGCAATATCCTGAGTGTTTTTCGCCCCAGCTTCGCACAAAACATTCAGTAAGTTATGAAAGTATATGTAATTTTATCTTGATGACTTGCATCCATTGCTCTGGATCTGAAAACTTTAGGGTACTAGGACATATGCCAAATAAATAAGTACACTTCTTTACTGTACTTACTTCATAGATATCTTAAGCAACTTAATTCATTAAAGTTTATTTAGTATTATGTGGTTTTTAAGTGACAGGCACCAGGAAATTGCTAAGCCGTGTTTGCCTTCCACATTTTCTTTGTCTGAGGAATCTCCCTTGTTTCAAGCAGTGACAAATGGTGACAACCTTTTCTTATATTCTAGAATATATGTTCTAAGAAGTCTTTGCCTTAATGCTTCTTCAAGGGAAGTTTTAAAAACATTAAAAGACACACAAGAATGTCTTAAGCAACTGTTCAAAGATAAACAGTGGGTTGGATGTTTCACAGATGTGATTTCCTAGTAAAAGAAGAGATGAATTCTACTTTGTGTGCATAATTTGAGGCAGCTCCTTAAATGTATGACATTAAGACATGTTGTACTATACAGCTTTCAAATTATTACACAAGTGACTGACAACATTTTCTTCACATAGCGGAAATATGTGTATGCTTTCAACAGTAAAATCAATATTCTTCATGTAAAACAGTGAACTCAAAACTCATAGTAGGATCTTATGTTCATTTCTTACGTTGATAATTTCTAACAGAATACAATCTGTCAAAACCTGTCGCTTAACGCTGTACTGAACATCATTTTGTTAACTGCAGCTAACATCAGAAACTATTCATTTGTACACAGGGCAGAGTTTGTCCCATAATAGATGATGTTAAAATCTCATGAAAAAGAAAACAAATAATTGTAGGGCATGTGCGTTCAGAAAAGGGCAGAGATGATCTCATGATCATGGTGATGGAGTTGCTTTATGATCACTAAAGCATAGCTGAATAGTAAAATTGGGAGCTCCAAATCCAATTTACGCTGATATTACTCAGGAAAGTAGCAGTGGACTACAGATGGTTAGTGCAAGTGTAACAGTCTCTCTTGTGGAAAGGGTGTGTAGAATGATCAGACTGTTGTTAGGACAATTGTTGCTCATAGATCAGAATCATAAAACCAGGGAAATTTCAGTGCTTCCAAGGCAAAAGGACTAATTCCTGGGCCTTCAGCAGTGTGGCTCAACTGTAAGATGGTAGCATGCTTGTGTGTGTATATATATATATAGATACACCTATGTGTATATGTATACATTTATCCCCTAATCTCTTTCTTTTTTTTTTTTAATAGAGGCAGGTTGTTATAAAAGTATTTTATATATGTGTTTATATACATAAAAAAATTTGAGAGCACAATCAAATGTAGCAGAAAAAAATTGGCTGCAATTGGAATTCAGAACAGTGCTTTTCAGTATTTTTTTTTTCTTTCAGTAATGTCAGTCTTTGAAAACAGAAAAACAAAATGAATATATTAGACATGGACACAGCGTCAGTTCTCATGCCAATCCATCCTGCAGTCTGAGGCAAGGATATAAAAGCTCTGTAATAACCTGATTATTGTTCTTATGAGACCTGACTTTTGCTGAGATAATAGTGAATATAATAGCACTGTTCTCGATTGTGTCTTACCTAGGCAGGAAATACTCACTCCACTGAAAGTTCAATTAGAAATTAATGAAAAGAAATAATCACGGATAGTTTATAGCAATCTGTTCTGTAAAACTCTTTACAAGATATATTGCTGCAATCAAAAAGACGTTATATTTTCAGTATAGTGTCAAGTAATTTAGTGTCCACACATGTAAAGTAAATTAATGTAGCTATTAAGAATACGCCATTATGACCCATAACATTTTCAAGCCATTTCAAACTGGTCTCAAACAAATATTCAGTGAGCAGGCCAGTAGGAACAAAGAAGTCGACTTTGCTCTCAGGTACAACGATGTGAATCCAGATTAACTGACTTTATTACAAATACTCTCTGTAAGTATGTAGCCATAATTCTGAGCCCATATTTTCTGTTTACTTGTATTCATATTATAAATGTGGCTGTTTACGGAAAGAAAATACACTTGAATGAATCTCATATTTGTAGTTGAAAAATATATATTGAAAGAACCAGATCAGAACCGCTGTCATTTAAGCGTCATTGAAACCACTTTTGCTAGGTCTGAACTTTTCATCTAAAGTTGTGCACTTTATTTTTATATATGCTAGAGTTTATGGAAAAATAGTCATCCTGATTCCTTTCTTCTTCATTCATTAAGAATTTAAAAGTCATTAAAAATATGAAATATGAAATATTCTTTTCTTTGGCTGAGTTCTTGATCAACAGTGTTTGCTTTGACGGTCATTTTCAGTTTTTTAATTTTTCAAATGAATATTTTAAGGCAGAATAAAAATGCTTAATCTCAATGTAGTATGAAACAAAATATTTCATGTCAAGAATTTCACTTAAGTATGCTGTGTGGTGTATGAAAATTAGGGCTCTGTATATATATATATATAGTTAGCAGAGTAAGGTAGAAGGCATCTGTAATATCTATACATATGCATATATGTGGACTCATTACTCTATAGAGAATGCATGTAAGTTAGATATTAGCTTAGTCATTCTGGAATGACAGGAATTGTTTTAATTTCATCTAAATTGTTCTGAAAATTTTAGTTTTTGTAAGTTTTTAGAAATGTTGGACAAGTATGCGGTGCACTGCAGAATTCTTAGTAAATGATTTATGTTTCAGTGGCTTTGGACAGTGTGTTCAATTTCTGGCTTTAGCTTGAACTGTTTAAAGATATATGCAACCCAGGCATTTTATTTGTAGAATATTTTTTTTCTCAATTTTTTTTTTTTGTGTGTGTGTGTTTAATACATGAATCATTTATGTGGTATGTTACTTGTCTGACCTTTTCCTTTTCTGTTTAAAATAATATTTGTATCTACAACAGGCAAGATAATATCTTGGTAAATTGGTTGACTTACCTGTTTTCTAGGATTGCCTATTAGTATTTGAACCAGGATTTGGTCTGCAGAGGGTCACATTGGCTAGAATGAAGACTGATTATCTATGTTGAATGACTTGTTCTAAATATCTATCTTCAATATCATGTTTCTAAGCAATGAACTGCCAAAATCACAGAATAGCAGGGGTTGGAAGGGACCTCAAGGGATTGAGTCCACCCCCCCTGCTAAAGCAGGTACCCTCCCATAGGTCGAACAGGAACGTGTCCGGATGGATCTTGAATATCTCCATAGAATGAAACTCCACAACCTCTCTGGGCAACCCGTTCCAGTGCTCTGTCACCCTTATAATAAGTAAATTCTTCTGCACATTAGTACAGAACTTCCTACGTTCAACTTTTAGGCCGTTTCTCCTTGTCCTGTTGCTACACACCACTGAGAAGAGCCTGGCCTCGTCCATTTGCCTCCCTTTAGATATTTATAAACATTTATCTGATTCCCTCTCAGTCATCTTTTCCCCAGACTGTACAGCCCCAGGTCTCTCAGCCTTTTCTCATAAAGGAGACACTCCAGGCCCTAACCATCTTTGCATCCCTCTGCTGGAATCCTAGGAGATCCCTGTCTTTTTGAACTAGGGAGCCCAGAACTGGACCCAGTAGTCTAAATGTGGCCTCACCAGGGCTGAGCAGAGGGGGGGATAACCTTCCTCAACCTGCTGGCCACACTTTTTAATTTAATTGCCCTTCTTGGCCACAAGGGCATGCTGCTGACTTATGGCCAGCCTGTTGTGCACCTGGACCCCCAGGTCCTTCTCTTCAGCGTTCCTCTCCAGTAGGTAAAGCAACATTGGCTTCTTTAATCTGAGAAATCTATTCTGATTTTTCCGTTCATTTTTTATGTTAAATTTAATATATTAAAAGTTACATTCTACTCATTAAATGACTCACTACTATTCTTAATTTAAAGGCAGGTAGGGAGATGGCATTGAGCATTGAAAGATAGGTTTAGAGTGAATTTTTTCATCTGAGTTGGAAGTGCTTATCCGGTGGTGAGGTGGTTGAATAGTTTTAGTGAAAATATGTATAATAGTCTCCTTTGATGTACGAGTACGTTTACAAGAAGACTTTGTAACTAAGAGTTTGTGAATTGATCAGTTTCACGCCAAATCATCACTGAATCATAGTAATAAGGGAAAACCTGTAGCATAAGTACAAACACAGCACCGTCTAGTCAAAGATCTTTTTTTTTCCCAACATCCAATGAGTAACTTTTCATTTTAATAATTAAAGTGAGCTAAAAGCCAAAGGGAACCTATAGGAAAGCAGAGTAAAATGAAATGTGAATTAGTTAATACTGCTAATATCTGTTAGAAATAAATTAAAATGAATCAAAAAAGCTTAAATGCCATAAAGATATCTAATGCAGTATCTTTTCTATTGCTGTTGTGATCACTCAGTTCACAAATGTCTAACTGAAATGTGCACTGCTTGTGCCATTTTCTTCAAGCTTTCTGGATATTAACAGTCTTTCAATTAGCTTGTCTCCACCTTTGAATTTTACCTTTTTGCCCATTCTCTCCCCCATCTGTCTGGGGGAAAAACAGTGCTGTGTCAGCTGCCCGCTGGGTTAAATTAAAACAGCCATTTTTCTCTTTGAGAATGAATGCCCAAGACAGAGAGTATACATAATGCCATTGAACAGCTTTTAGTAGTGGCTATGGAAAAATTCTGATAATGTGTTTGGAGCAGATGTCTAAACATTTTGCATATAGGTATTAATTTAGGTCATGAGAGATAAATTCCAAATGTAGACGGGAGGCAAAAGACACTTTTTCAGCAGGGCTTTCACATTCTCTTTATGTATCAAATACAATTCCTATTTAAACAGGAGAATTTGCAGCATTATACTCTCCCTTTGAAATTAGACATTATTTTCTTGTTTGTTATGCACCAAATGACTCCTGTTTGTCAGTGTCATAAAACAAAGGACTACCTGGACAAATTGATCAAGCTCGTGCTATTAGAACTGATCAGATATTACTTATTACACCCTACCCAGCGTGGCCTTGAATGCATCCAGGGATGCCTCCTCTGGGCAGCCTGCACCAGGGCTTTGAGTAAAGAATTTCTGTCTTAACATCTAACCTAAATCTCCCCTCTTCTAGTTTAAAGGCATTCCTCCATGTCTTGTTGCTATTAGACCATGTAAAAGTCAGTCTCCCTCCTATTTTTAAGCGCCCCTCAATTACAGGAAGGCTGCAATGAGATCTCCCTGCAGCCTTCTGCAAGCTAAGCAAGCCCAGCTCTCTCAATGTTTCTTCATAGGAGATGTGCTCCAACCCTCTGATTGTCTTTGTGGCACTCTTCTGGACCCCCTTCTACAGCTCCACATCTTCCTTGTGCTGGGTGCTCCAGGCCTGAAAACAGTACTCCAGATGGGGACACACAAGGGAAGAACGGACAGGGACAACCACCTACCTCTCCCTGCTGGCCACCCCTCTGTTCATGCTGCTCAGGATACAGTTGGCCTTCCGAGCTGCAAGAGGACACTGCCGGCTCATTTCTAGCTTTTTGTCCACCAGGACCCCAAATCAAGGAGTTCTTCTCTCCATCTGTATTTATATCTGAGACTGTGTCGATCTGAGTGCAACAGCTTGCACTTGACCTTGTCAAACCTCATTAGGTTAATGTGGTCCCACTTCTCATGTCTGTCCAGTTCCCTCTGGATGGTGTTTCTTCCTTCTACTGTATCCGTTGCACCACTTAGTTTGGTGTCATCAGCAAACTTGCTGAAGGTGCATTCAATGTTTATGTCATTGATAAAGATACTGAAGAGTGCCAGTTCAAAGACGGACCTCTGGGGGACACCACACATGACCAGCCTCCACCTGGTCATAGAACCATTGATCACAACCCTCTGGCTATGACCATCCAAACAATTATTTATCCGCTAATTGGTCCAACTTTCAAATCCATCTCTCTCCAATTTAGAGATAAGGAGTGGTACGGGACCATCTCAAAGGCCTTGCACAAATCCACGTAGGTGACATCAGTTGCCTTTCCTTTGTCCACCAGTGCTCTCCATCACAGAAGGCCACGAGTCTCCAACATAAGTTATCCTGGGCAATGTGTGAAATACCAGAGTTAAAAATCTGCACACATCAGGAAAGCTACTGCTTAACAGGATAAAAAAAATCAAAGCAAACAAACAAAAAATCCACCTCAAACCCAGTATCCCTTATTTCCCCCCAAAAAAACTGAGCTGTGAGTAGAAAAAAATCTTCTTACATTTCCAGCTTTGTTTTATAGTGATCTTGTATTGCTATTGTCCTTTCTCCATCTGGAAAATTGCCTGCTTTCCCTTCATTAGTATGACAGATGTCATGATAATTACTGTTACAGTAATAAATATTTTTCCTTGAACTCAGAATGTTTATTTCTAAAGACAATATTAAATAATAAAAGATGAGAAAACTGAAAAATGGAAGCTAAATTAACAAGACTTAAAAAGGTTTCTCTTTAGAAATGCATTCCTGTAGAAAAATATATTAAAACAAGAGTCTGATTAAACAGCTTCTTAATGAGGGAGAAAACTGAAAAATTGTGTGAAGATGTTCCTCTTCAAAGTTATAAAAAATTTGTTATGGTGATAGACAAATCTGATATTACTAGCTCTTAAAGGTCAAGAGAACTTCAGAAATGGTGTATTCAGGAGTTTTGCACTTAACTGTTTGAGATGATGAGGTGAGAATTTTATAAATTAGTAACACAAGAGTAATATATGTACATCTTAAAAGCAGAATCCATTAAGGTGTGATTTCACAGATGCCATCGCTTTACTGTAGGCCGCAGTATAGTAGACAGAATCTATTGGAAGTACTTTTTCTGGACCAAATGAAATTTCTTTACTGCTTTTTTTTCATGGTTAGTGTCAAACGGAAAAACAGTGTGGACAGAGCAAAGAGCATTTCAATAGCTACAAAGGACTTTGTCAAAATTTGTGCTTTGTGTTTCTGCACTTGACTAGAAAGCTATCCGTCTTGGACCACAGAACAACAGTAAGGAAGGAGCCTTCATGACACACAGAGGCTGGGACCTAACCAGCACTGTGGGTAACATGCTGATTAGTGATTGATTTTCTCTGTGCCTTGCCACCTGATGTCAAAAATGAATTAACGCTTGCCTTTAGAGTGAATCAGGACTGCAAGATATGGATGGACCAATAGAAGGAAAAACAAGTGAAAGATCAAATCCATCATTCGTGAACCCCAAGCCTGTTTTACAATGTGTTTGCTGATACTTTCTCATTGCTCTGTTACACCACCATCAAGGCAAACTCTTCAGCTAGCACTGTGGCTAAAAGGTTATATTTTCTCATTTGCACAGTTATCACCATCTAACAAATATTTCTTCTTAAGTCTCAAATCTTAATTATTTTTCCTTTTTGAAAACATTCTTCTTAGTTACCTGAACACTGGGCACTACACTCAGTTGAAATTTCTGGATTCTGCTGCCAAAGTTCAGATGATTACATGAATTGTTTTTATTCTTTCATATCTGTCTTTCCTATGTAGTCTAAAAACTACGGATGTGGTGTGTTCTTTTCCATCTTTTTGTAGATTGTTCTGCAGTTACTATTCTGACATGGCTTAACTGAGGTGGTTGTCTTTTGTCAGCTCAGCTTCATTCATCATTAAAAAAAAAAAAAAAAAAAAAAAAAAAGTATCCCAATTCAAAAATTATTCCATAGCTACGTCTTATTTGAAAGCTCATCCAAGTGCCCTTTCCATGTGACAATAATTTGTTTTTTCTCATATTCTCTTAAAGTACAGATTTCTTTATGTATCCATTGGTCACCTTACATAATTTGCTGAATTTCCTCCCTGTGCATATCCATAAAAATGTCTCAAATCAGAGGTATTTTTCTGGTGACACAGTTACAATTTGTGTTCATGGTAAAGAATATGTTTAAGGACAGTTTTGTTGCTAAACATGTAAAAGATCTTTTCTGAAATCTACCTGCCGTTTTCAGGAGTGCAGTTTAGCCTTGCATTCTACTGGTTTATCTGAAATTGTGTAAATTAGAAATTTAAGGTTTTCTGTGTAGTGTCTAATGTCTTTCTAATTGGATTAGTTCTCTTTTACTTCATTACACTTTCTAGAGCAGATAAAATCATGTGTTTTTTTGTTGTACATTGAACCTTCCCCTCCCCCTTTTGTTAGTTTAGAACTTTGTTCTTTCAGTTGTCAGTGATTTCTTTTGAATGATCTGTGAGACGTTAAATAGACTGTATATCAATGATACATTAGCAATAGTTTATCCTATTAAACATGAAAATAGAAGATGTACACTGCAGTCGTGATGAGTGGAAGAAAGATACTAATGTGCTGTGAATTTCTTAATGATGGAGAGGAGAACAAGACAGTTACATTGCCAGGCAGGGAAAATGTTCCTGGTGAATGAAAAATAAGTCCCTTTACTGGGATCTTGGGGATGGGGCAGCAACAGAATATTAACATACCTGAAATACTGTCTGTGGAATTACCTAATCAATAATATCTCTAATTTTATTTGGAGAATGGCAACTATTAATTAATTTTGCTACCAACCAGAGGAAAAACAAAACAAAACAAAACAAAAACCCCACAACTGTAGTTATTTTAATTTTGATTTAGGGGTTGTAAATTAGTTAGGGGAAGATAATAATTGAAATGGCTTCTGAAAATTAAATAATTGAACCAAATATTTTTCAAGTAAAGCATCTTTCACTGAAGAAGTAAAGATACATATTCCTAAAATTTTTTCTTAATTGATCTATGTTTTTAATGAAGGGAAGTTATAACAATATAAATATCTTTCATCATAGAAAATCCAGTTTTGTTTTAGCTGTATATCATAATTAAAAATCTTTCTATTAAAATAAATGCACATGGACCCAGACCCTTTTTAAAAAAGCTAATCAAAAGAGAAAAAATATATATTTAGTTTGGAGGAAAGCCAGGATACAAATCAGTAAAAAATTCTTTAACCATTGCTTTGTTTTCTAGGGTCTTGCTGCATGTGAATAAATACACCAGGTCATTCTCTGGTGAGTGTCAGTGAACAAAGTAAATTTCATTAAGATTCTGAGGCTACTTTTTCTAATGCATAGACATTTCTAATATATGTCTGTATTATTACTAATATATGTCTATTTCAGCTGTAAAGAGTAGAATAAAATATGGCTGATGGTGAAAGGAAATTTTAGGAGTATGAAGTATTCCTGATCAGTTATAAACTGTCCCACGGTCCTGATACGACCCTCACTGTACAATGGTTCTCAGCAGTTCTAGATACTCTATTTGCTTTTGCATAACATTTTACCAAACAGAGTTTTGTATTTCGTTTTCTTTCAGGACATTTCACAGAGGTTGCGCGTTCCTTTTTACCTTGTGTCCAGGCACTCCAGTGTCAATGGACAAAAGAAAATCCAGTTTCACTCAGGGGATACTTTTGCAGTCACAGGCAAGTGAAGGGACCTTCCAGGGTTTTGTTTGCAGCAGTTCTGAAATCCTTTCCTACAAAGTGAAGGTCTGCTTCATGTGGAAGGCCAATAGATAGAAAATGTACAACAGCAGTAAAGATCTCACTCACAGTGCTTTCTCCAGTTGAAGATTCAGTGAAGATGTCTTCACTTGGAGAATGCTCCCATGGCACCTAATGAGTTTGGGCATCTATTGCCTTCTTTCAGTATCCTGTGGACTTGCTTACTTTTTCCAAAAACTTTGGCAAAATACCTTCTCTTCATTCGCGTCAGGACAGCTGAGAGCTGCAGCACTGTGGATAATTCTGATTTTATCTGCATACCTCTTTTTTTCTGCTTTATTTGTTACTCTTGCCTGTTGAAGAGCAACTATTTGTTTGCTTATGATAAGCTCCTTGAAATCTAGAAAATGGTAACTAAACTCAGTACCTACCTAATATTTTTCAGACAGTGTTATTTTAACACTGGCATTTTTTTCTGGTTTCTTTAATGTTAATAATAAACCAGTTTTTGTTACGGACAATTGTACGTTATTCTCCTGCAGTCGGAATCTTTTAGTTAAGTAAACTTCTTTTAACAGTTCAAATATATCATCTTTTAAAATTTTAACCTAATTTAAAATAAAGAAGCAATTTTAAAAGTTTAAAATGAAAGTTTGATTTTATAAAGTAGAAATAATTCAAAGAATCTTGCGAAAAAAGATCAATCCTCACATAGCAAAAGCCTTTTAAAAATGTATTTTTTATTGAGGAGTACAATGTTGCTATTGTTCATTTTCTTGTTAGTTCTGGTTGCTATTCTACAAATCCCACGGACAATACAGCAATCTAGAGGCCCCTTTACAGCTGGCTGGGAGAGGATTTGAAACAATAATGTTTAAAATTTCCTTTAACAGCGCTTGATTCAAGTGACACGGTCATATCAACAAGGACAATTTAAAAAGTCTTAGTGACACATTCAAGTCGTATTGCCCCATTTAAAGCATGTTGGAACCAATTTTCCTTATATTTGCAACATTATTAGTCAGTTTGGCTATATTACTCTGGGTGAAATCTGAGTAAGACATTTACATATCACAAATGAACCCTCCTAAAATCTTGAAAACACTGTTGAACTAACAGAAATGTATGATAATTATGTAGTGTTAATCATCCAAATTCTGAAGGGATGCGTGTAGTCAGAAAGCTAACTTCTCCTGGGCCCACCTGGTCATAAGAAAAGAGTGACACAAAATATTGTATGAGAGTTGTTAAGGATTAATTTTGTCTTCCAATATTTTCTTAACAATAAATGTAATATTTGTCTCTGTATAAAAGGAATATTCTTAAGTTATCCAGAAAATGAGGTTTACACTACAGAATTCCGTAGTGGGATAAGATTTTCCTAGGGTGGTTTTACATATTCTTCGATATATACATATATATACATATTTAGATTTAAATATATGTTCTGTGGATTTGAGCAGAATGAGTGATTTTTTGTTTTATTCCATGATGCAGATAAATAAAAAGTGATGAAAAGTTACCCATTTTATAGAAAACAATGAAAGATGCTACAGCTGTCAGATGCAAGGAGTGAAGGTCAGTATAAGCAAACTGATATCCATTGATTTTATATGACCTTCACTGAAGATGCAAATTTTTGCTAGTTTAATCTGATATTTATTAAATAATATATGTTCTCATGAAGGCTTA
>JAOWBP010051350.1:0-10306 GCA_028571105.1 Tragopan temminckii | reverse complement strand
GACCTTCACTGAAGATGCAAATTTTTGCTAGTTTAATCTGATATTTATTAAATAATATATGTTCTCATGAAGGCTTAATGTGCAAGTGGAAAGGAAAAAGCACAAAGTATCTCAGTCTGAAGGTGCAGAATGTGCACAAGCCCTCTTTTGTAAGGTGGGAGCTTTAGGACTCATGGGCCTCTTGTTCCCAATGGAAATGAAGAAAAATGTAACCATTAAAACCATGGAAACTTAATCAGGTAGCATTTTCACGAGATGGGAGGATAATAAGTGAAAGTTGAAAAGAACTGAACAAATTTTGAGGAAGGAGACACTACTGGGGCTTATTTAAACTTGGTAAATTAAAGGAAAAGAATGTTGCATGGATTGTATATGAGGACTATAGCTGGAAATTTCATCATGATCATAATATAATCATAATTAATGCATTGTTGAAAATGTTGCAATTTATCAAGTATCTGACAACACAGGAAAAATTAATGCAACACTAGATGTTTTTGTATTAGTGACTATGTCACTTCCTTTGCAACTGATAACAAATTTGCATATGGTTTGTTTTGCAGTAGTGGCATGAGTTCTATATCCTCATTAATTCACTGAAACAGATTAGAAAAACAGATATATATATATATTTTTTGATCAAAACACATAGATGTAACTCAAAGCAAAACGAATCTCACAGCTTTCTTATCTCATGATAGAGTACAAACTCAGCTTTTAAAAGCCTCTTATAGATGTACAAAAGGACTGGCTAGGGGAGAAGTGGTGACATCTACTGGAATTTTAAAACAGTTCATCATGTTTCCACGGCAGCTATAAAGACGTATTTGGTTTAGGTTGAGAGTTGGATGAATAATGCAGAAACAACTTCTAGTGATATTTGAGCAAATTTAGAATCAAACCTTCAGCCATCGTTGGGTTGCTTTTGGTGTCATTTCCTGCATACACTCATGGAGTTATTACTCTTTAATTGTATGACTGTTGGCAGAAAACAAATGTTAAACTCACACTGGAATACTATGAAAAGTGAATTTCAAATGTGCTTCCTGGGAGTCTGTGTATCACAGAGCTGATTCTTTGAGTTTTCATTAGACTGGAAGATGGAAACAATATCAAGTGATTTATGGGACCAATTGCAATAGAACAGTGAGTTTGTTCTTGGAGTAGCAACCCCTTACTTACAAGAAATTAAAAAATTATATGAGTTATTTTGAAAGAGGAAGGAATCTGTGAAGCAAATTGCATCCTGCTCACCATATTTCATGGAAAGAAGGAAGGAAACTCATCCATCATTAAATATATTCATTAAAAATTATTCACTCCGTTCCATTTAAAACATGTTCTAACTTTAATCTCTTGATTTCTTGGGGCTAGATCATGATATGTACTGCATAACCAATAAGAGAGTGAAGGCTTTTCTTGCATTCTGATATAGGTTTCTTGGACTTGGGTCTGGGCATACAGGAGCAGTAGAGTTATACATATGCTTATAGTCTCTCCCCTCAGAGAGAATCTGCAGAGAGGAGGAAAGGGCGTGTGGGATTGCAGAAGGTGAAGCAATTCCTGTAAGTGCAAAAAATGCTGCCTGACTTGCTGGGATGGGCTGTGCAGAGTCAAACATCTAAAATTTTACTACTATGAACCAGTAACAAATTCCCTCTGGGACAGTGAAGAATGAAGGCAATAAATCGGCCCTTGGGATGTGCCTTCAAGCATGTTTTCCAACACTATATGTGTGCTGTAGCAATTTACCTCTCTCCTCCCTTTCAGTCTATGCCTAATGGTACTGTTTAAAATCCAAAGACTTCATGACTCTCCCAAGTTTACGACCTAACTGTATGACGTGATTGCACCATACAATTAAAAATCTTAGAAAGTGAGGATTAGGAAGCTTCCTGCTTGCCTTGAACTAAAAGACAAATACCCAGCGTCCAAAGCAATTTTACTGGCTTGCTGATTCTCTTATACGTGGCAAAAACATGCTTTGCTTTTTCAGTCTTTCCATACAATGTACTCACTTTGGTGGGCTTTTTATTTGTTTGTTTATTTTGTATGTTTGGTTTTCTTATTTGTTTGTTTTGCCCTTTATATTATTTTTGACAAGAATTATCTAATGTGTGGGAAACTTTTGGTAAAGCTTCCCATGAAGCTCTCTTTAAGGATTTTCTACTGTCAGAATTTATTGCTCTGTTATAACAAAAGGAAACCACCTGCTGTCATTCATCAATCTGCCACCGGTCTTATGTGAGTCTGAACATAGCAGATGTGCGTTGACATTTCTACCTGTGAACATTCGACCTTTTGTAATATCCATTTCCTGAAGCCTTCAGTTGAGTCCTGTGAGGAAAGCAGATGGCCAACCACAGTGGCTGTTCTAGCAATGAGAGTTGTTTTATTTCATCATTGTGCCATGGTCAAGATACTGGCAAAAGGACTGGGAGAATGGTAGTAACTTAACTGCTAAACTGGAACTGTTTGGCTGTCAGCATTACAGTGGAGGACTCAGGCCTGACAGTTTTCTGACTTTTTAATAAGTTTTAATCTGTCAAACTAATTTTGTTAGTTCATCCTGACTTTCCCACATTGTGTCTGATTTGCTAGACTGATGGGTTGCTATCAATCCACCAATCTTATTTAGATTCTCACAAGCTTCTCAAGATTTATCATGACACAAATAATGCCTTTTTAGTTTAACAGAGGTTTCTCGAGTCTCTACTGATATCCATGTCCATTTCTAACAATTTTCATTGCTAAAACTACTCTTACTGCAGACCTTTGAATACTCATGATCTGTACAGTCTTTTACATTTTCAGCCAGTGCTTGTCATTAATTACTCTTTGCAGAATCAGGTTGGGATGCTCAATCTAGTAAGGAATTACACCTGTATAAGTAAGAAATGTAAGAAAATGTCTGTACTAGGAAGCTGGCACACCATATGGTGAAAGTTCATATAATTTAATGCTATGCTGGCTTACACAAACTGTAAATCTGGCTGGAGATATTATGGCTACAACACTGTATGCTAAACTAACAAAACAATAAATGATTTGGGGTGCTAGTATTAAAATCTCCCCCAGACAATAGCCCATAATATCCAATTAATGGTTAAGGTAAATCTGTCTGAAATGTATTCCTTGTCATTTGTGGTAAGGCTTGCTTTCAATCAGAGATTACAGAGAACATTTAAATTAGCAGTGAGAATTAGCCTCAGTAACAATCTTGTTATTTATTATATTTGCATTTTCATAAGCTTGTTAGTATCACTGTCTGGTTAGATTTGGTGGCTCTTTTTCTATTCTTTCTGTATAAAAGCCCAGCTACGGAACATTTCTGAAAGCAACAATTGTGATTTTATAATGAACCACAAGAGGGGGAAGAATGAACATAAATGAAAGACCTCAATTTTAATGAAGAATTGTTATGTTCAGGACAATGCAGTGTTAATGCTGAATTAAGAATGTTGTCCAGGTGTTGTCTGTGGAATGAAGAATTTGAATTAATGGTGAGACGCAGTTCCTAATATTCATCTTCTCAGGTCTGTGTGTTAATTAGTGAGCTTCACTTAAAGCTGTGGGCAAACCACACTTTCAAAGTTGAAAATATCATGCTGAGCATATTCATCTCTTTCTTTATTGCCTTGATCAAACAGAAACAAATGCTAATAGAATGAAAAAAATGGTGATCTCTGTGACCCAAATAATCAATTTTAAAACTTCTGCCCTGCCTTTTATTTTTTTTCCAATTATTTAAAGGAGTTTTCTACCTCAAATAATCAGATGAGATTTTGGCCCCTGTATGAAAACTAAATCACCTCATTGTTGTGACTGTGGACTGACCCAGAGCTGCTGAAATCCCAAGACTGTTTGCAGGCAGCTTAAGAAAAATTTCATAGTTCCTTGGAACTCAAATACAGAAGAAGCTATAATGACAACAATGGTGGGGATGCCTAGAGATGGCTTTGGGGAGCTGAGAGCACAGCCCTCTACAGCTGCATCAGCTCCTGGGAGAGCGCACACACGCCAGGCAACTTTGGCAAGCTATCAGCTTTCTAACCCAAGGACTCTGTGGGCTTGATGGTAGTTCCTATAGCCAGCTGGAGGACAAGGATGGAAAACATTTCAAGAAGCCACCCACTCTACTCTACTCTTTCTCTTATTTCAAAGCGGACACGAGGGGTGGGCAACTTTTCCCATTGTTATTCCTCAGTATCTCATATTCTGTGTTCCTCCTGGCCTAGGTCATCAGTCCCCTGGGAGAGGGAAAGGAGAGAAAATGAGTCTTTCTTTCTCCCGGACTAAGAAGCAAAGCAACAATTAGAACTGTAATATGAGGATAGTATTGCAGCAGGTGTTTGCAGCATGGCAAAAAAAATAGTAGTGTAGGCAGAAAACCTCGTTTCCCTCCGCAAGTAGTTGCAAGTAGCCCAGTAGACTATAACTCTAAGAGAATATCATATAATGTTATTAAGCAAAATTATAATGTCCTTAATTTCATGCTAAGAAGCTGAATGATGCTGAAGGAGACTTGCAGAAAGAAATTAGTAAGATAGTTATACTAGAAGAAGGCAGAATGTTGATTACCAGCAGTGAGGTTTCTGGATTTGACTAATGGCACAGTTATTGTATGCATAAGCCCTAATGGTGTTTAAGTGGTTGCTAGAATGAGTGCAATTAATGTAATTTATTTGTCAGCATCCAAATACTATTATATTCTGAATAAGATGGGAGGTCCCTTGCCTAGCATATAGCTCTAGGATTTTTTTTTACATCTCTTTTCACAAGTAATCATTAATCTTCCAAAAGCCAAAATTAGTAACTATTTTTTTTTTTTTTTTTTTACTATATTCCCCTCATTTTAAGGGTTGTCATCTACATCCGCTCCATTGGTCAAAACTGTTTTTTTCTCTTGCTTTGTGTCATGGATTATGGAGGGCTACTTTGGGATAATCTAGTCTAGCTTGCTATTCAAAGGCAATAAGTGAGCTTGAAGCTATAGTATAGGTCTTGAATGAGTATATATTTTTAGTGAGAGACCATGCCAGTTTGACTGGAAATCTTGAACTGCCATAGAGTTAACAATAAATTGATTGCTTTCTTGAATTGGTCTAGTGCTTAATGATCATCTATGTTTGAAAAAGAAAAGGAAAAAAAGTGCATTTCTAATGTGATTTTCTTTTAACTGAAAGCTGAAGTTAATCTTCAGCTATGGGATCTTGTCATGCCACTTCAAAGAACTTTTTCTTCATGGAGACTTTTCTCTATGTAAGTATGACTGGGATGTGATAAGACTTTTAAACTACACAGATACAATGAGAAATATGAGAAGTTTTATGACTGTTGCTCTTAATTTCACATTTTTATGACTTTGTGAACATGTCAAATTTTATTCTTATTTTATTTTTAGGTCTAGAGACTCCACCAATATCATAAATGTGGACAAAAACATCTTAGTGCTCTTGCTGGATATTCCTCTGCTTACATAGGGAGTCATGGCCTTAGAATCTTGTTCAGAGCTACTCCTTTACATATTGTAGCTCCCTCAAATTTATATAGGTAAATCACACCTTTGATTCTGAAACGTAAGGTTAGACATCATTCAAAAACCTCACCCCCCTGAAATCAGAACACAAAACTTACTTTTTTTGAAATTTGGATTACTTATTGGTGTTTAAGTCAGCTTAGTTTATTGGGTGTACCAGACTGCTGTGTAAACCAACTGTTTAAACTGTATTACTTAGCACACCACTACTTGTACCAATGTGCAAGTACTACCAGCTCTGGCACTGAATTCCTAGATAAATCAGAGGGAAGGCAGATCTGTTGTTTTTGAACAAATGAAAATTGATGTTAATAACAAAACTTAATCAATTGTTTTGCCCTTTTTTACCTTAAATGTTTTACCTTTTGCGTTTTTACCTTAAATGTTAACAGACTTTCTAAGTTCCTGCTGCACACTGCATTAAGAACTAACACTGCAGGACTGTGCTGAGATATATTTGACTTTCAGTGTGGATTCAGATCAATTACCTTATTGTGAAGCCACCAACAAGAAAACTGTGGCTAGTCTACATATCAAAGTTCAACACAATTAGCATCCGTCAAAACTATCAGATTGCCGTTCATTAATCATTTTGTTTAAGCTGGAGAACCCTTACAAATCAAAGCGCAAAAACATGAAACTGATGTTTACAGTAGTGAACATGAGCTTTGATGAGGGGTTGTAGATTTCTCTAATGTTTGTTATTTACATGCTAAATCATTTTTTGCTGACTTTTAAATTAAAAAAAATCTCATAAAAGAGAAACAAATGCAGTTCCATTGTAAAAAGTAGAGTTGTACAAGAGGTATGACTGCTATTTGTTCACCCCATCTTAATGTGTCTTTAAGGCGGTGTCATGTTTAGGATATTTTAAAAGAGCATATATTTCTTAAGACACATAACTACAGATGGGAGGTTTTTCTATTTTTTTGGTAAGCAAGATGTAGGGAACCTAGTTAATAAGGAAACTCCATGTAATAGAACAAATAGATAGTTACAAGTAGAAGTTTTGTGAAACAATGAAAGAAAAAGGTGGTTGAGTTCTACTGTGCATTATTTCTTGTACGTGCAATCTATACAGTGACAAACACAAGGTGCTTGACTTTTATTTCAAATAATCACAACTAGAAAGCCATAAATGGACTTTTCATTTTTCCCTTGCAAGTGCAATAAAACCTAAGGTAAACCTTCCTGCCAAATTGCATTTATGGGAACCTCGCTTTCCTGTTCACTGGTTTTACTCCAATTAATTAAAAGCAGCGCTCCTGCCCCTAGCTCTGGTTTCCAAGGTATTCACAGAAGGGCTCATGCCTCATCCAAAGTCCTGAGTGAGACCAAATCAAAAGTTCTTCATGGATTCATACCCTAGGGCTCCTGCACCTGGAGATTTGAGGTATGGTTTTTTTTTTATAAAGTTTTCTTCTTTGTAAGATGGAAACTCCACAATGCTGAAGAAAACAAACCTTATGGAATTTAATACAGAGCTACAGGGATGAAGACAAGCTTACTCTGTGCTGATTCATTTGCTTATTTTTTTCAAATAGGAACAATTATTTTGATGCCTCTATATGAGAACAAGGAGAGATGAATATTTAAATTTCTGTTTTTTCTTAATATTGTTATTTTCACAAATATTCCTGATTGAAAAAGGTCCTTAAACATTCTGCACTCTCTTTGCTTTCCAATTAAGTTTTCTGGGCTTTCTAATGTGGTCCTCTGAGTGCTGGAAAGTAAAAGAAACAAGAATGCATTTAATACCTGGCCTGGTGTCTTGGCAGCAAAGCTTAGCACTCCGGAGTGGGGAGTAGCAGGTTCAGGACCAACCCCAGGAGTCTTACTACTTGGACTGGCAGAGAGCTAGTGTAATGCACAGACAGTGAGCTCATTCTGCAGGTGGAGTGTTCAGCTGCATTGATCTTATGGCAAACCCAGCCTGCTAAGGTTTTGGAGAAACATTGGCTCTGATCTGAAAGGAAATTGTGCTGCCTTTCCCTGTCTTTTCACTAGTTTAGCTTGCAAGCTCTAATAATATTAAAACATACTTTAAACAAGAAGGCTGACAAAGCCAGAGAGACACAAAATAATTTCCTAGAAGTACTAAATACAATAAGTAAAACTCTATAATCTCTCATTAGGTAATTGTATTTTCATGGGGTCGACCAGCCTCCCTGTCTAGGTTGAGGTCAATTCTAAAATATGTGTATTATATACATTAGGCATCTGTTAATGAAGCATAAATTTCATCAGCAATCTGGGTGCCAAAATCAACTCATTTGGGTACATGGTTTGCATCTACAGTGGTGTCTTATGGGTCTGCTCCTTAGCTTGAACAGCAAGGTTGCATAGATGCAATGAACGGCAGATAATAAGGAAAGAAAGCAATACCAGGAGCATTTGCAAGAAGCATAAATTCTCTAAATTTTCACTAGAGGAAATTCAGAGTTCAGAGAACTTTAAGATGACAGTAAGTAAAGAGTAAGAAAAGATCATGTTATCTGATTCAAGAATATCTGGTCAGTGCTAATAATTATTTCCCTACAAGAAAATGTGAAACAGTAGTAGATGAGTATGAATCACATCGTCTATTTTTGAGCACTCTTCATTGGCTAGAGGGAACAAACTGAGTGGGGCTTCAGTTTAAAAATTCACCATTATTTTGCTCAGATTCATCACAGGGGCCCTGGAAGAGCAGCATGAAGACACTACTCTTAGCAGTTAAGAAATGAGCCCTTGTGCTTCTTACTTCTCCTGTCAGGCCAAGGTGTTAAACGTAGGATTTTTTCCCAACAATGACAGTCCTAGAAATGAAAGCAAGTTCAGAAACCCTAATGGCATACCTTACAAAGCCATGATATAACAACCATCTTCTGCAAGAACCACAGGCACAAATGCTATTTTGCTTTGGAAGTGAAATGAGGTTATGTTTCTTCTCAACATGTAGGCTGGAATACCGCTTTGTTTTATTTAAGCACCACAGGGTCTATGGACAGCAATGATTTTGGTCATTTTTAATAGCCCGTTAAAGTGGCAGAAGTGTTTGAGAGTAGTAGCCAATGTAAAAAAGTATATTTAAAAAAAAATTCTTCAGAGTTCGGAAATGGTCCCCTTTCAATCCTTAAGTTTCCATAGCTGAGCACAGGTCTGCTGTGTGCTTTGGCAGTGAAAAATAATATAACATTTTTGACAGAGCAAACTTCAGCAGTAGCATATGTTGGAGCAATACTATAGGCTCCAAGTTGTATTAAGCTAACTATAAGTTTGACAGCAGAAATATCTCTGTCTCCTTCAACAAATAGTCTGAGGGATATATGTAGATCCATATGAGCTGTTCTCTTAGTTTCAACTCATGTGAAGTAAAAGTGAGATTTTAGTAAGCAACAGCATAAGCAAATTGTTACGAAAAAAGAATTCATCATGCTAAGAATTGTCTTATAAGACATTGAATCCCAATAAGAAATGGTGATCAACAAATGTACAGGGAAAAAGAGGATCTCCTAACTAACTCTTCAGCCCTCTTCCATTGCCACGTGAAGAGAGGATGGGTAAGTAAAGGCAAGTTAGTTTTTACTTCTTCGTATCCAAACTTCAGGGGACAAGGAACTGAGTAAGGAATATGGAGAAAAGGATGATATATCACTATGTTTGTATATGAATAAGAGATACAGCCTCCTGTCTAATCGATATCACCGTCTGATCCTAAATATTTGTGTATGTATTTTAAACCTCAGTTTTGCATTACTTAGTAAATAAACCATACAGTTGGAAAAAAAATTAATTAAGGAGCAGTAAACATTACTTGTTAGCAAGTGGCAAATTTTATGTACCCTTTCCACACAAAAAATATGTATTTTCTTCTTTGCAGATACAGTTATGTCCTTCTGTTTTCTTAAATTGTAAATAGGAAAACTGAGTTGAAGGGACACATTTCAATGATCCTATTAATTGAAATAAAGAGATACCTCTTGAGGTTGACTTTTGAAATGTTATGTAGGCATGCAGTTACAGAACTCCACACAGATTTTGTTTCCCATTTGAGAAATATGTCTTCTTCTTGCTCTTTCAGAAAATAACATCATATGGAGTTTGATAAGCTCATTTCTTGGTGAAGTCCACCTTTCCCATGGACAGGGATAGCTAAATATCCATTTCCTTTAGACTTTCTTCAACTGTGCCATTTGCTGTCAATAATCATGCCCTTTTGTTCACACAAATTGGTGACTCAAATGATTAGGAGGTACTACGATGACTGGTGCCACACAGTAAATAAAATGTACAGAAAGATACTAAAGACAGCACAGCATACTTTTGATGTCTTATATGCTTATATGGTACAGCGTGAAGTATCCAACGGCTAGTTACTCTGTTGTGCTTTTGTATGTTATATTTTTAATTCTGGAAGTACAGAGTTTTTCTCAGTGAGTGAGAGTTTCTGCAGAACAACCAAGAGGGCTGACTGCAGAACGAAATGATAGCAGATAACAGTGAACAAAGTTTTGGAAAAGCATAATTGGTGGCTGAATAGGTTATACAGTTTGGATATAAAATGGGACATTTTTTAGATGGAAAGATATATATTAATAAGTATATTAAGGCATGATCCTTAAAACTAGTCATCATTCATATAAACCAATAGTTCTTCGTGAGAACTATTTTCTTTTTCTTTTTCTTTTTTTTTCTTTTTTCTTTTTTTCTTCTTTCTTTCTTTCTTTCTTTCTTTCTTTCTTTCTTTCTTTCTTTCTTTCTTTCTTTCTTTCTTTCTTTCTTTCT
>JAOWBP010051349.1:0-15810 GCA_028571105.1 Tragopan temminckii | reverse complement strand
GGGGAGGGGAAGTAGTGGAGGGTGGTGGGATGGGGAGGAGGAAGGAAGGAAGAAGAAAGAGAAAGAGAGAAGGAGAGAAGAGGAGAGAGAGATAAGAGAAAAGAAAGAAACATTTACTAAAGATAGAACAGAATAAGGATATTAAAAGAGGGACCATCTACAGATGTTGGAGTTTTTATTCCTGGGAGGACTGGAGCATGATACGAATCTGCTGTCTAGAGAGCTTCCCAATTCCCAGAGCAAATTACTACACCAACGAAGCATTGCCATGCAGGAAGGAACTGTGTCTGTAAGCAGGCTGTTGTATCATTCAAGGCCAAGACCAGTTAAGCTGTGTTCTCAGATGGTGCTCCATTGCCTTAATTAAGCCTTTTTCCAAAAGCAAACACACAGAATTTAAGCTCATCATTTGCTATAGCAGCCTATGTTGCTCCAGCATTGATACAGTCTGTAAACATGCACGGGAAAATGCAACATAGCAAGATTCAATGCTCAGAATCTGAGTACAAGTCAAATCAAACTAATCATCATCATTATAAACACGTGTCCTCAAACAGCTGGAACAAGTTTCCCAGTCATGTGGCAAATTCTGCCTCCTTCTGCACCCTAGTGAAGACAAACACTGCTCTGAAATCAAACAGAAGCAGTGGAGAAAAGATGCACTGGGTGAGGGTCAATGCCAAGGCTGTGATTTTTCATGATCTGATGATATGCTTTGGACCAAAACGCCACGAATCTAAATATTTTCAAGTGTCATGATTTTGATTAATTCATCCCCCTCCTGCTTTATGACGGCTTTCAGCAATTCACGAGACTCTTGCCTTTTATGTCTCCTAAGAGAAGGCTGCCGTTTCACAGAGAAAAATGCATGAGGCAATTTGCTTGTGTGTTATTAAAGCCTCTCTGCTTGTAGACGGATGCATACTCATATGTTGCCATGTTAACTGGAGTTATATGAAACATGGTCTCATTACTCATTAGAAGCTCCTGGAATAAAGAGATTACTTCAGCGGCTCAATACAAATTTTTTGGTACATCCCATCTGCATTGCTTTCTGACTCAAACAATCCTATTGTGAATGTGAAGATCAGAGAGAATGAAAAGGGAAACTGGTGTCTTGTTTAACTTTCAGCCTGATGCCAATACTCTTCTTACTGGAAGACAGAATAATCAAGGACCCAAAGTAAATTAATTCTTTATTCAAACATTCCTATCAGAAATTATGTATGGCAGAGTTCCCTGAAAATCATCAGCATATGGAGAATTTCTTCAGAGATTTACAGCTCCCCAGGCTCTCTCCAAGAAAGACAACATATTTAGAGAAGCGGGTAGCAAGCAGGAGAGGTAGTGTGATTAACAGCATCATGTTGCCTTAACTGAAAATGTACATCCAAATCATGGCAATCTTGATCGGCTGGAGCCAAGCCCTCCTGGAGCTGGGTCTGACAAGTGCCCTCCCCCCACTCACCTCCAGTATTTAATTGAACGTGAGAAGCAATAAACAAACTGAATTATGCTAAACACTCCCCTTTTCAGGAAGCAGATAATGGCTTGGCCAGCTGGAGAATTTCCCCTAGTAAGTCACTTACATCTCTAGATTTGCACAAAGCCATCGAACAATAACCCTGTCAGGAATGAAAGGCACCTGTACTCGAAGGCAGTATGGGTTTATGTCATTTCTGAGAGATACTTGTCCAATGTATTCCTAAAGATCCTTCAGTCATGGGAACTTCACAACCTCTCCAATGAATCTATTCCAGTGCTTTACTGTCCTCACCCTTCAAGAGGTTTTCCTAACACCTGGTTTAAATTTCCCTTACATTAATTGAAGCACATCACTGTTTCTTCTAATCACCACAAATACTCTTTGAAATGGCTTTTTATGTGCTGGGAAGCCTTGCTTCACTGTTTCGTTTCCACCACTATATAATTAAATATCCTTCCACTTTTGCTCATAGGTTTAAAAAAAAAAAAAAAGACAACAATGAATTCTGTTCTGGCCATCCACAACTCTCTTCAAAACTCATTGATCAAACCTGGACATCATATTCCCATGTTGAGCAGAGCACATTTCTGTTGGAACCTGATAGTGGGATGTCTGACTTTCTCACATTAGCACACCACTGCCTAATCACAGTTAATTTTTCAACTTTTTAATGCAAAGATATTCCTCTGGAGAACTACTTTCTAGTCATTTTTTTTCCCAGCCTATTTACATAGTGAAGTGTTTCTGCCTAACAGTACTTTGAGCTTTTTCCTTGACGAATTTAGCCTCATTTTTCAGACATTTCTTCAATTTATCACACAAATTTAACTCCTCTTTCCAACATGCTTGCAGTGCTTCTCAGCTCTAGATCTGCGCAAAGTTACCACACAGACTTCCAGCTGAATGTCCTATGTCATTACTGAAACACCAAACAGAACAGATTTGAGGATCGACAACACAAGAATCCTATACGGTACTTCACAGAATCATAGAATCCTTAGAGTTGGAAGGAACCTTCAAAGGTCATATCATCCGACTCACCTACGGCTTGATCAGGTTGCTCAGAGCCCCATCCAGCCTGACCTTGGATGTCCCAAGGGATGGGGCATCCACCACCTCTCTGGGAAACCTGAGCCAGTGCCTCACCAACCTTATCATAAAAAACTTCTTTATATCCAATCTAAATCTTCCTTCTTTTAGTTTGAAACCACTTCCCCCTGTATTATCACAACAGACCCTGCTAAAGAGCCTGTCCCCTTCTTTCTTATAGCCCCCCTTCAGATGCTGAAAGGTTGCTCTCAGGTCTGCTCAGAGCCTTCTTTTCTCCAGGCTGAACAGCCTCTGCTTTAAGCCTATCCTCATAGGACAGGTGTTCCATCTCTTGCATCACTTTTGTGGCCCTCCTCTGGACGTGTTTCAACTGGTTCATGTCTCTCCTGTACTGAGGACGTCTGGACACAGTACTCCAGGTGAGGTCACACCAGCACAGATTAGAGGAGCAGGATCACCTCCCTCACCCTGCTGACCATGTTCTTTTGATGCAGCTCTTGGGCAACAAGCTACTGAGGGCTGCTCCACTGATGGTAACCCATCCAGTCTAACACTCATATTATAGTAACCTTCTTCCAAGCATACATTCCTAAACTTGCTTATGAAAATATCCTGCCAGTTGAAATCCTAAACTCAAAAATCTGTGACCTCTGTTCCTCCCCAGTCTAATCACAGTTTATTTTGTGGTAAAGGAAATTAAAATGGCTAAACACAACTCCTCTATGATTGACGTTTATTATTTTTTTTGCAGTCGGACAATTTGCTTTGATTTTTTTCTCTCAAAACTGTTGTTAACCAGCCTGGACTGTAATTCCCAAGATACACTGGGGAAAATATATATGTATTTCTCCTTCCCCAGTACTTTTTGTGCTTACTGTAATTATCTGCAGACACATTTCATTCTCCATTGAGTAGCAGGCCAAACTCCTCTTTGATCTTCGTCATTCTACTAACAGTTCTTGCAGAATTATTTCTGCTTATCTTTGAGGTCTCATTTTGTGCCTCCGTCTTTCTGATTTTATCCCTGAATACTTGTGCTGCTCTTCCAAATTTATTCTTTAAAATCTGACCCCTTCTTTTTTTCTTGTGTGTTTGTCTGATGCTCAAGCTACAAAAAAAATCATAATTTACCCAGCTTGGCACCTACTGGATTTTTATTCTTGCACTTGGTGAATTTGTATTGTGCCCTTCGCTTACTCCACAGAACTGACAACTTTATTTTACATTTCCCTTTGCCTTACACAGGAAATCTTATTTACCAGATTTGAGCTTATTAACATCAATCTTCCTGAATCCCATTGCTTTCAACTTGATCAATCCCACCTTTCCCCCTTCTGAAATGAAAGTCCCGCAGCAATTTTTCTAAATTTTAGAAATTATCCAGTAATTGTAACAGTCACCCATTGTTTGAATAGTAGTGAAGTTGAATATACAGTGGAACAAACAGTGGCTGCTGAGTGGGAAGAAACAGCAGTTAGGAGGGGAAACTATGAGAAAATACAAAGGGTTTCTAGCAGCATGTGCCATGGTTCAATCAAACCATAGCTTCAGAGAACCCAAGAGTTCATTTCTATCCAAAATAATAAGAAATTTTTCTGACTCTCAATTCAGTAAGCAATGTTTTCTCAAACAGAAAGTTTTGTTCCTCTGATTACTTTCATAAATCAAAATAATGATCTTGGCAATGCAGCCAGTACAGAAAGAAAGAGCATGATGCCTCTCCTTGAGTAGTGGCAGCCCTATTTCAACACTCTTGGTACCTGGTTTAGTTTTTCTGTGGACAAAGGAAGTTTTTCACCTTGAACTTCTTAACACTCATTATACAATAAAGCCACCACAGAAAAGGAGCACATCTGGATCTCTTTCAAGGTGCCGTTGAGGATTAGCCACAAAGAAATGTTAAGTACTTGCTTAGAGACACACATGGGCCCTTTAACCCCGAAAGGCAGAATTTCAGAGTATAAAACCTGGCAATCTGTCCAAATACGTCTTTGACTTCCAAGCATTTATCCAACATCCAGACATACAGTTATTTGCACAACAGTGTTTTTGAACAGCATCTCCCACGCTTAGCATAAAACAGAAAGACTCATCATAGAAATTAGCACTGAAACAAACCTCTTCTTCTGCACTAGTTTGCATCAGCCTGTTCTTCCTGGACCTGCTGCCACCACTTGATTAGGGAAAGTGATAGAGATTCAGCATCTTCACAAGGGAGCAGGACCTGCAGTGTGCCCAGCAGCTAAACAGATTCTCATTGAGGTTTCATTCCTAGAAAGACGAAATCCAGATGTAAAACTGAAAAAGAGCAACCCTCTGGCTGTTTCCTCATCCTTCTCTGCCTGTGACATTGACCATGTTGGGAATTGAATGGAATGGAGTGGAACAAAACAGAACAGAATGGAAAAGGAATAGAACAGAATGGAAAAGAAATTGAATGGAATGGTATAGTTATTTGGAAGTGACATTCAAAGATCATCAGGATCATGCAATATTCAAGCTGAGGCTGCATCAATACTAAATACAGGGGGATAATTACCTCTTCTGACCGGCTGGCCATGCTGTATTTGATGCACCCAAAAATGCACTTTACCCTCCTGGCTGCCAGACCACACTGCTGCCTTAGGCTGAGAATGCACATGGTCATCTCTCCTCCTGATGATGCAGAGAGAGGAACAAGACCTCCTTCAGCTGGCAGGAAGGGCCATGCCTTTTGGAGGAACTGGGAAGGAACCACCAAGGACCTTGACACATGATGCCCACCTAGGTTTAGTCCATCATCAGGTTCAACTGCAGCACCTGACATGCTCCAAAAATGCAACTCTTTACTCATCCCCTCTGTATATGAATCCCCATTTGAAGCTTTTTCCTTGTGAAGTTTGAAAGAAAAAAAAAATAGAGTCATTTCAGATATCCGTAAAATAATGAGAATAACCACATTGGCAAGAATGGATTTGTTAGATTTTCTCTTCAACATGTCTACAAATTTACTGAGAAAAAAAATCTCCATTTAGACATTCCACTCTCTGGCCTGTGGAAATACAGGCAACAGCTGCCCTTTTGGCTGGATAGACGAGCCCCAAAACACTGTAGGCACACCAATGGCCAGTTATTTCTGGGCATGGATCCAAGGGCTGATCTCAGCCTCCAGCCTTCTGCAGGGCTCAAGAGCAGCCTCTGAAGGAGAGTACAGGTTTTTTTCCCTCTCCTTTTGGGGTGATTATCAGCAAGAACCACTCTTGAAATGCATCTCTCTCAGTATCTGGAGAGGCAGCAAGAACACCCTCAATAGAAAATCCCTTCATCTGAAGGATCCTGTGGCTGGGAGCCAGCCAGGGCTTGCTGGCCTGCAGACCAGATTGTGAGATTCAGTTTTGCAGCCAAGAATTTTTTTCACTGCTGGACCAAAGAAATGCAGGAACCTATTTCCAAGCGGCAGCAAGCAGAAAAAAAAAGTGCAGGGGGCGAGACGAGCTTGGGAAGTCCACGTTGGGGGAATATAAGTTTCTGTGTCACATCTCAAGCACCAGAGTGCAGTGTGGTCCAGAATGCTGAGTGTGCTTGTGGTCGCTTCCCTCGAAGAGGATGGTAAATAACAGATACAGAAGGCAACAGGCCCGAGTCCTTGCAGACAGAGCTGCCCACACTAACTACGAAAGAACATCAAGGGAAGAACTGGATTAAACTCCTCTCCTTCATAGAATCATAGAACAGTTAAGGTTGGAAAAGACCACTGAGATCATCAAGTCCAATCATTGATCCATCACTAACTTTGTTTCTCAGTGCTGCATCTGCCCTTCCTCCCCTGCAATGTGTACAGCTGGGTCCACTGACCCTGACCCACCGCCTACACATCAAATGCTTGTTTCTTGAGCAAATCCTGCCACATGGTGACTCTCTTTCCTCAGTCACCTCTGGTTTAGGCAACCATCTGAGATTTGGGTATAAACCCTAAATTAATCTGAGATAGCTCAAGGCCCCATCTTCCACAGGTTGTAGAGCATTTGCTATGTTAAAACCCTAAAAAATAGCTTAAACAGAAAATGCTCTTACTTGCAGCCAACTTCTCCTGTACCGCTCCACTTTTTTGATTACACACCCCTCAACAGCACAATTCTGTGTAAAGCACAAGGAAGGAGCTTATCCTGATGGGGGGACTTAAATATCTGGTTAAAAGGCAGGGATGTAGAGTGGGGGTGATGGAATAGGATGGCACACTTTAAAGGAAGAGCAGGCTTCTGAGAGTCTCTGGCTCAGCCACCTTTGCAGCAAAGATGGATCCAAACATCACTTTGTATTTTGGAGGAGGCCAGACTCATGCCTAGATTTTCCTGATGTCCTATTCCTTGTGAGAGGTCAAAACTGCTCTTCCTGATGGTGCATACTGGCCTTTGCTTCTCAATCACAGAATCATATAGTATCCCAAGTTGGACGGAACCCATAAGGATCATGAAATCCAACTCCTGGCTGCACGCAACAGTGCAGTGGATAATAGCATAGAAAACTAGTTTTCCTTTGCTTTCCATAAAAGCATCTCCTACTTACGGGCCAGCCCAAAAGTAAGTTTTCATCAGTAATTAAACAAATGACATCATGACTTTAGGGGAATGAATGGCATGACTAAGATTTGCAGGTACTTCTCTGTCCAGAAAACTTTCCATTCACTAAAGCCAATCACTTCTTTTGCTGAGAATAGCAATTAGAAATAATTAAAAAAATATCCTGGAGTAATTAAAAAAATAGCATTCCTAAAAAAAACTGCTGTGAAATGAAATAATATACAGCAGCCTCTAAAGCACAACGACATGGGAATTCAGCCTACAGTGCCATGTTGCTCCCTATGGGCCTCCGAGCTGGGTAGCCTTTAATCAATGACACATGCCTCTTGTGCAAAAGACAGCCCAAAGGCATGCTGGGATGAATTAGAGAGACAATTTCAGCCTTCTCCTGATTTTCTTGCTTTCATGAGTTTAAATCTGATCTTTAACATTATTTGAAAACAATTTTTGTGGTTTGATTAGATCTAGTGACAGTAAGTAAATAGTTGGTCTAACATCTGCTGGCCTCCAGCTGGAAGCTGCCAAGTCCCATTTTAGGGCCAGCTCTCTTTAGGAGTTGGATTCAATGATCCCAAATTGGAATATTCTGTGCTTCTAAGACCTGAGTTCATGGCATAACTAGGACTCTATCTGTACAGCTTAAAAGCTTTCCAAGCTTGCAGTTTAACACACTTCTGTGTGTGCCAATCTGCTAAATGTCCTCATACATGCTAATATTCTCATATAGCAACTTCTAAAACTTGAGATACTGTATATATATGTTTTTATTCTAAAATCACATCCAACAGCCTTTGGTTGAAGTGTTTAGATCTTCTCTTCCATTTGTCAAGTCTGCATTAATTTGCAGGAGACGCATGATTCAATCTGAACCTTATTGATAAAACCAACTAATGGCTGAAATTTACATAGAAATAATACCGGCATCAAAAGCTATCCAGGAGTTTGAAGCATCAGAAATCATCACAGTGCATTGAATAAGATCATATGAATAATTCAAGAGCTTCAACATCACAGTTTTGGATTCCTATAAGATCACTGCTCCTTTTTCCAGAATTGTAAGCTTATAAAAGGGGTGGAAGGGAATCATATCAAGATATGTACATTTATTTAGCTCTTTTACAAGTAATGGTCCCCTCCCAGAAGCTTTCCATGATTCATAAGAGTAAAGGTAGCTGTGACAGACCAAAAACCAGTGCTATTTTAAAATAACGTCTTCTAAAATATCTACTAACCACAAGGCAGAAGTAGCTCTCATGAGAAACAAACAATAGGTGTCACTCTCCATTTATTCTTGTTTAACAACTTGTCCTAAATAATCCTCTTTTGCTCTACCATTAACTGCTGCTATTAATGTGGGGCAAAGGCAGAAGGCTGGGCTAGCTCATTGCCCCCTTCCACAGCCTCTTTGCATGTGGGCATCATTCTCCCACCTGCATCTCCACCAACCATTCCTAACATCATGCCAAAGCCTGTTCCCTGGCCTTTCAGCTCGGTGCTATTGCTCTTTCATCAGTGTTTCAGCCCTCATTTTTTTAAATATATTTCCCGTCTTTCTTTCAGAGCACTGTGTGGAAAGAGTGGCCCAGATTGCAGGACTTAGCTGCCCTTGGAAAGGGATAGAGGACAGGCCCGGGTTTCAGCCCTGTCTCTAAATGTGTTTATTATAACAGACACAGCAGGATCTTGTTTGAATAGACAATAGACAGGAAATTAACAGTTAAGGCTGAAACTCTAGTCCTTCATTCCTGTGATTAAGAGAAAACAGATACCATGCTGAAACAGAAAGACAATTTTAGCTTTCATGCAGCACTGTCCTTCAGTGTTCCACATCAGGCATGCAACATTATTTCTGTGCAGAATTTAGCCATTAATTTCCTTCATTTGAAGTAAAAAACATTCACACAGCATTATAAAATGCTCTGTATTCCTGAAGCGACAGATCATAATGGCTCATCCTGAATATGCCATTCTGTCCCTTCACACAGATATTAAATGGTTGAGATAAATCATGGCTTAGGGTTTACAGAGGCATCATCTCAGCAACAGCAATGAATTACAAACTTCCTCCTACAGACAGCAAACACCCAATTACCAGCATCATCTTCCTTCACATTCTGAATGGTGAAGGAGGGGTTGGCATCCGTTATTTTTCATTTCTCAATGCATGGAGGCTGATACAGTCATGCCTGTTGCAACTGAGCCCATTGATATCCAAAGTCATTCATAAACAAAATGCCATAATGCACAATCTATGGGGACGGTACAATGAAAGCAAGGAGCCTGCTCTATCTTTCCATCCCTGTATATGGGTGTGCATGGGGAGGCATGAAAAAAACAAATAGGTTTGTGTCAGGATGAAATAAAACATTTGTGACAAAAACACATTCTTTAACATAGCACATATGCTCTGATCTCAGAGCTGACCTTGTTTTGAGCAGGAGGTGGGACTAGAGACCTCCAACCTGAATAACCTCAAAAATGGAAAGGAACTGCTTCTATCAGGCAGTTGAAATCAGCTGGGTCTTTAACGTTTGTTCTCTCTGTACACCAGGTAAATGGAGAGTTCAGAAAAAGTGACCATATTGAGCAACAACAATTAGATGTTAATTACTAAATGAGAAATTAGAGGAGTGCCAAAAATCTCTGCAAGCCTGTGGTTTGCCTTCTTCACATACAACAGCAATCCTGTAGAATGCACTTCTTCCAGGATAAGAGAAAGGCAACTCATGCCTTATACCCAGAGAGACATGTGCCAACCTGAACTTCTGGCCAGAGTCAAGCTCCTCATCTCCTGGACCCCTTTTCTTTCAGGGCAAGGTCAAGCAATACAAACTGATGTTTCCTTGAAATAATTCCCTTAATCCAACCCTAAGCATGTCAAAGAGATCCAAGCATGGGAGAAGTCTCCTGATTAATCGTTCTAAGTTCTTTTTTGTTGGATGACATTAAGCTTTTTTGTTCAAGCTTAAAAATGTTCTTTAGAAACTTGCTAGCAATAAAACACGAGAGAGTTTGCTGAAAAGAATAATTAAACATAAATGATCTTAAAAAGATTGATCCCACTTGCAAGCATTTAAAGATGCCAGCTGCTAAATTACAACCTTGGCACATACCTGGGCGCGTGTGCCCATTTTAAACAGTGTGAGATGAGATCTACATGGAGAGAAGGTTGGCTCCATCCTCTGAGCAGATCCATGTGCTCAAATCCCCTGAGACCAGAAGAACATGGAAACAAAACCCCACAACTTCAGGGGAACTTGAAGGTGAGATATGTGTATCCATTTAGTCTGTACAGTGGGATCAGAGCTTCAAGAGATCCGATGCAGCGAGATGTGTTTATGTTGTGTTTTTTGAAGTTTCTGTTTGGTGAAAAGCACCCAAAACTTAGAAAGAAGAAAGTAACAGCTTCTTGTTCCTAAGCGGAATCTGGAAGAGCCTGGTAGCAAGCAGGCACATCCCTAATGCTGTGATAGACCTACGTGCTTTGGGCACACAGAACACCAAGTAAATGCCACCCAGCAGGCAACAAGCTACCTCTCCCAGCAGTTCCCTGGCCCCATTTTTCACTACCCATAATACTTACTAAGTGCTAATGCACAGCATCAGACCCTTCACTGGCACACATTTCCCAGGAACACAGGACATGTACAAAGGCTGATGTGGTGCCTTACTCCACGTGCACCAACTGCAGGCTGAATCATCCCAGCACAAACAAGAGCCCTCAGGGCTGTGCAGGGCCTCGCATAAGGGGGCTGCACATCCAATTAGTGCTCAAGGCATTTACTGCTTAATGACTGAGGACTTTGCACGAGACTTCCACTTCCAAGCTGCCAGCGGGATGTGGGGATGAGTGGCATGCAGAGCCCATGCTCAGGAGTCTATCTCCCATCCCCTTCATGATGCTACACATCATCTGTGTCTCCTGCTTTTGTTAGTCATTTCATTTGTAGGCAAGAGACCGTGTCTGCTGCTCTCTTAATTATGGAAAAGTTGTCTGTGCACAATTTAAACAAGCCCCTGTTCTGCTCTTTATCAATATTGAACACGCTTCCTTGTCTCTTCGATGCTCCAGCTTGCAGCCACACAACATTTGTTCATAGCTGCAGGCTATGTCAGCGAGACTTTGATAGAGCTACAAAAAAGCTCCTCGTTCAAACAAACAGCACCAGTGAATTGACTGGAGTGTTGCAAAAGCTGGCAAAGCAGAGCTGCACCAACTTGCGGCTGGGAATGGTAATTTCCACTACAAATGGTGAATACTACTACAGTACCTGCACCTCCCTTGGGTGATCTTATGCTTCTTGGGATCTCAGATGTGTGGTCAGAGAGGGCATCCAGGTGTGCATTCATAAGGATGGGATGCTGTTCCAAGAGATGAACAATGGATGGACAGGAAGGGAAAATCTGCCCTGTAATGGAAGGACACACACACTGTATGCCTTGAAGGCTCCACACTTCCCACTGGGAACTCAAGCTTTTCTCTAAGAAATCCACATCAGGTGTGTGATATATGTTAGTGATGTGACACCAAATCATAGAACTGTTTGAGTTGGAAGGGACCTGTAAAGGCCACCTGGTTCAATCCCCTTGCAATAAGCAAGGACACCTACAGCTCCATCAGGTGCTCAGAGCCCCGTCCAGCCTGACCTTGAGTGTCTCCAGGGATGGGACATCCACCACCTCCCTGGGCAACCTGTGCCAGTGCCTCAATGCCCTTATCATAAAAAAGCTTTTTCCCTATATACAACCTAAATGTTCCCTCTTTTAGTTTGAAACCATTTCTCCTTGTCCTATCACAACAGACTCTGCTAAAGAGCCTACCTCCTTCTTTCTTATAGCCCTCCTTTATGTACTGTAATCCATAGAGCAGAATATCTGACAGATGTTCCTTCTGATTCCTCCAGCACTGTGCGTGCAGCGACCAGCAAGAAGAATCCCAGAGGACTCTGCTTACAGAGTGGCAGCAGATGGTACCTGGGGGTACTTTTGTTTGCAGATGGTGTACTCTCCTCCACAGTGCTGCAGGTTAACAGCACTGTGAATCACAGAACAGATAGAATCATAGAATGTCTCAAATTGGAAGGGAACCATACAGATCATTGAGTCCAACTCCTGGCTCCACACAGGACCATCTAAAAATCAGACCATATGTCCAACAGCGTTGTCCAAATGCTCCTTGAGCTCTGGCAGCTCAGGGCTGTGCTCATTGCCCTGAGCAGCCCGTTCCATGCCCACCACTCTCCGGTGCAGACCCTTTCCCTAACCCCCAGCTGCCCCTCCTCTGACACAACCCCATGTCATTCCCTTGGGCCCAGTCGCTGTCACCAGAGAGCAGAGCTCCCTGTGAGGAGCTGTAACCACCATTATGCCTCCCCTCAGCTCCTCTGGGCTGAGTTTCACTTCTCTCCAATTAAAAGAACTTCCTAAAGCACAAACGCTGCACCAACACTATTGTGCACACCGAGAAACTCTGTATTTACTCCATGACTTGTTTCATCACAGAGGCAAAATCAGGCTTTAGCAACTGCAAAACGCCAGGAAACTTTAATGAATCAGTTCTGTTATGAGGGATAAATGACACCGAGTCTATCACATCATAAGTGAGGGCTTAGCTTTCATTTGCATAATGATTAAAGCAAACTCACAAATCATATTTTATGCAGGTAATAATTATCTGCAGCATTTATGCGAGGGGTGGTTTATTGCAGATGGCCTCAGTGCCAGCTTTCCAAGTGATTGGTGATTTTGGACACCTCTGGTTTGAGCAGTCCATTCTGACCTCATCTCAAACGTGCTTCGGAGGTCAGCACTTTGTGAAATTGAAACTCCTCTGAAGGTACCTTCCTGCACATACAGAAGATCACTCCTTGCTTTGCTCAAACCCCAGCTGTCGCTGCTCAGTCTCATGACCATATATGAGCAAGAATCAAGGAAACAGATCTGCAGGCCACAAAAATGCTAGCAGGGTGTGACTGTTCTACTGCAGGAACAATACTAGGGTGTATAACTCAATATACAGAAGAAAAATGACACAAACCAAAGCAATCCAAACAAATGTCACATCCCTCACAGTTTTTGCTTGCATCACTGGGACTTGATGCCAGGCAAACCCAAATGTTGGGGCCTGAGTGTTCATCAGAGCAAAGGTCAATCCCAAGGCTGGTGTCTTGTGACTTGCAGAGGGAAGGAGAGGATGTAACTCTTGGCCTAACTCCCAAGCTTTTGGCAACAAGCATTTAGCAACAGCTCGAGCAGGAGGCTGCATCTGGGCCCAGAGTCATCTCCATGGACTGGCCTTCTGGTGATTTCTCACAGCTCTTTCTGAGTGTACTCCTGTAACAGCTTGTGCCAAGAAGGTCCATGACCTCAGTTATTTTCTAGGGAAAATGTACCTCAGTCAGACTGGGTTGGTGTTCTTGCTTTGTGTGGAGTCTCAATGGGCTGAGATCCTCACCCTCAGCCAAGAAGCCCAAACCCTGGAGATGGCCTCCTGCAAAGGACCTCATCCATTCATGGCTCTTCCCACTCCTTGGACCTTTCCCTGTTCTACTTTGTGCTCCTGAGAGCATAACACATCTCTGTAAAACAACCAGAAGAGGGCCATTCACACTGCCTAGGGGCGTTCAGGAGCACTTGCAAGTACCTTCATACCAAGTACTCCAGACCAGAGATGACACTGCAGATGTGAAAGCCAAATGGACTTCCAGAAAATAAGACTCCAGTTCTCCATTGCAGCTAGAAGCATGAAAGCCAAGAAGGAAACAATCCTAAAACTTAAAAGTACACTCAATACGTCAGTGTGCATGTGCTTTTCACTGTCTTTCCTGGCTGTGTCTCAGTTCAACACAGTACTGCACTTTGGGCAAAACAAGCTTTAGAGCTATCTGTTGGTGGCAGGACTGTCATGCATTGTTGTGTCCAAAGCACATGAATGAAATGCTGGGGCCAGCAAAGGCAGACCACAGATGATGAGCACTCCTGCTCAACCTCCAGAGCTTGAACCGAGGTGGCCATTTGGCTCAGTTCTGAGGTTTTACAACATGACTGATCCGAGCACTTAAACCTCTCTGCCTGGCTTTGCTACAAGTTAAAGCCACAAAGTGCAGCTTTAATTTATACCACAAGAATAACAGACTCAGTTGTTCCACTGACAGAGAATCACACGTCTCAGAAATATCTTTTGCCCTTTTTTGCAACAGGCCTGATGGCTGACAAGAAGATGCATTAGCCAGCAGTGCCTCTTCTTGCTCCACAGCAGACCCCCATTTCCCCTCTGGCACTGCAAGTACAGCAGAAAAGTCCAAAAGGAGCCACCAAGGTATAACAGACAACACAGTTACCCTGTCCTATTTCCCAGCCCACACACATCCTCCTTCCACCAGGGGAGAGGGGGGCAAAGAAGGTGGATTTCCCCTGGTCCCCGTTGACTCTACACAGGTAATGCAAGTGCAGAGGCTTGAAAACAGTACTATTTTGGGATGACTAGGTCTAATAGGAAAAAAAGATCATGGGAGAAATTAGTTTTCAGAGCAATTTTCCTCCAGATGGGGTAGTAGGAAACATATCCACCAAGGCCAGCAGTGTACCCTGAACCCCTAGAACTGGTGCATGCACTGTTCCCATAGAAGGGAACTACAGGATGCTCTACACCCCACACTGATGCATCACAGCAAATGTGTGTACAGAGCCTCATCTCTACAAGAACAGAAAGCAGAACAGATACAGACAGGCTAACATATATGTTTAAGGTTGTGTGAGTAACCAAATGAATATGCAGGCAGCCTATAAATTCTTTCCAGTGATGCCTTGGCAGGGAGCTTTTGTGCACTCATGCTCCCAGATTCCTCACACAGGAAAGGTGAGACAGAGTGCTGTGTTTTATGTGCTGCAGATAAAAAAATTGACTGAGAGATTTAATGATGAAAATGTGATAAGCGAGAGTGAATGTCAGCACTGAAATGATGGTCCCACTTTCAAACAGTGAACAGAAAAGACTGTTCAGCTGGCTTTGTAATCATACAGCATTTTTTTTCCTAGCTGCAGTTAGGCATCACGGTGTCTCTCAGCTACATAGAAATAGGGACAGATAAAATAAAAGATCACTTCCCATGTAGAATTTTCAAGTGTCCATAGGACATGTTGTTGCTTCAGACAGAAGCTAACACTTCCAATGACACATAAGTCAGGTAGGAACATTTTCCTCTTCAGATGACTTGGATCTCAATCTGCTAGATATTTAGGCAGTTAATTCCTGGTAAGGCATTCAGTTTTCACTGTTAGTGAAAAGTAACGGAATTGGATAATTAAATAGGAGAAGGATATCCAGAATCTTTCTGTACATGGATTTTAGGAGTCCCAGTCCCTACGCTCTTCAACTTAAAAAGTGCTACAAAGAGCCAAAACTAATTGCCAAAAACTGAACTGCAAACCATCACCGAGAGATCTACAGACAGACATTCTCACTTTTACCACAGCACCCAGGACTTTTTAACAGTCTCTCAGGACCAGCATCTCAGTGCCTACAACCCAACACTGCCTCAAGCTGGGCTGCGCAACACAAGACTTAACTCTTGGCTTATCCTGGGCTATCAGCAGTTTGGGACCTGCAACTCTATGCTTCATTTGCCATCCTTAGCACCCAAATGCATATTATAGAATCACAGAATCATTAAGGTTGGAAAAGAGCTCTAAGATCATCTAGTCCAACCACCAACC
>JAOWBP010051348.1:0-15812 GCA_028571105.1 Tragopan temminckii | reverse complement strand
TCAATGCCCTCATCCAGGTCATCAATAAAGATATTGAAGAGGACAGGCCCCAGCACCGACCCCTGGGGAACACCACTAAAGACAGGTCACCAGCTAGATTTAACTCCATTCACTACCACTCTCTGGGCCCGGCCTTCCATCCAGTTCCTTTTCCAGCCAAGAGTGTACCTGTCCAAGCATCAACATCTTCAAGTTTTTGAGAGGATCAGAGTTAGATCAGTAAGCAAATGCACGTATTTTGATGCTAACTTAAGCAAGATGCCACTGTGTGATCACCCACTCCATTTCATACCACATCCTGAGAAGTTCTTGATCTAAGTATTGCTTAGCTGGTAAGATCTGACTTAAGGTATCACACAAAGCTACTTTGGGGCTAAATATTGAAGACCAAATGCTGAATTTAGTTTCTTATTCTGGACAGAGTAACCTATCCGGAGGGAAAAAAAAAAAGAAATAAATATTTTTTCTTCCTAATCTCCTCTGGTTTAGAGTAGAACTTCCACTCTGTTATCAGAACTTTTCTTCAGGACAACATTCTCTGAACTTTTTTTGAGAGCTTTCGAGAGCAAAACCCCATAGTCTATTGCAACTAGTCTCCCACTCCCTAAAGTGGGAGACAGAAGTCACTGAAACTGAATTAATATGAAAAGAGTATTTTAAAAATCAATCAGATGGAAACAACTGTGGAAGTAACCTAACTGGACATCTGTCTACACCATTGTGACATGAGTCAGCTTTTGAGCTCTGGAAAATGTAGAGCATTCCCACTGCCTGATAGTCATATTATATTTCTCAGCTGCCCATTGAAGGCAGAAACATACACTTGTATTCTCCTTGCAAACGTTATTTAAAATTTCTAGAAATCAAGCTTATATGACAATCTGTGTGCAGGAGTGGAAGATGGGGTAATATGTGTGCACTCCGATGTGTGTGTCTGCACATTTTTTTCCAAACAAACTTGCCAGTGTCATCCAATTATGAGCAGAGTAGCTGTCTCTTTAAAAAAAAATGTGTATATATCCTTAATGTTTCAGGAAAAGCAAAGAGATTGCTAATGGAGAACGTAGCTCTTCCTGTAGGAAAGAGAACTGCAGTTGATTGAGAAGTTGTTTTTCATAGTGGGCATCCAGGGCAAAATGTGATTCAGAGACAGCTCATAAGAAATGACTATGATTTATGAAAAATGCACACAGTGAGAGGATAAGGAAATTAAGATGGTACAGCTTTTCAATGAGAAGGATCACTGTGACCAATGACTAGTGCTGTTGTTCAACTCCTGTGATTTTAGCAATCTAAAAACAGGCCTCCAGTGCAAATGTCTAAATTTTCTCTACTGTTAACAGAGTGAGGAAGAATCATGCAATGCCCTCTTTCTCCAGTCCTAGTTTATGTGTCTAAGATTGACCAAATGAACTGTGTATGTTTCTTCACACGCTAGAAAAGGAACTTAGTCAAGTAATTTAAATTAGAAGTTCAACTTTTAAAGAATAAAGATTGGGTACTTTTTCTGAAAGATAAGTTTTATTTCAGTTGGAAGCCCTAGTTCAGTTTCAAGTTATTTGACCCAGGGAGGAAATTATGATGTAGAATCTATAGCTACATAGTACAAATTAGTCAATTGGACTATATGACATTTTGGGCAAATCATTAGTTATTGCTGTGATTATTTCTAAAGAGATAGCAACACACGTAGTCTGAACCGACACATTTTGAAAAGAATTTTCTCAGATTTATCAGAGTCTCAATATGATAGAACCATAAACTGAAATGGTAGGTCAACATTTTTCCTTTCATGACATCATAATTCACCTAGTTTGAAGACTGCTACTTTTTATACAGTTTTTCCTGCTGCTCCCCTCTTCAGAAATAAGAACTCCAAGTGCTGACAAACCGCATCAAGTAGCAAAACACAAGAGATGCCCTGAAAACTGCATCCCTGTCTCTATGCGTAATATGGCGGGGGTGGGGAAGATGTTGAGCAATGACTGCAAGGTCAGATCTGGAAGGACAAAAAAAAAAACAACCAAAAACACGTGCTGTTTGGACTTAGATATTATCAAAATCTAAGGTGGCAAAAGTAAACACATGCTTATGTATCCAGACAGAGCTTTAGTTCATTCAGTAGCAGCTCTGTAACAGTTGTTCTATATAAGAAATATTACATATTTTGCTTCTACTAATTTCTCAGTCAAGTAGCAAAATTGAGAAATAAAAAAGTACTGCATCAACACACGTGCAGCCATCTCAGGATGTCCCTTTAAAGTGGTTGAGCTACAATACAGATGGTTTAGACAGCTGTTAGAAATTAGTAAGGAAAAATGCACAGTAATTTAAAGTATAAATATTCCTGCAAAGACAGTTAATGTTCATATATTACATAATGGCTCACATCAGATATGATTCATACAAACCAGGATTTATGTCACTTCTCCATTAAAGGTTTTTTTGCACTGACTGTAAAATTCTATCTTTAATGGAAGGTAGATTTTCACTAACCTATCAGATATTTTAGGCAACTACTTCTTTTTTCTTACTTGAATTTACTTCATCCTCAGCAGAAATTAAAATATATTTCTTTGTTTAATTCCTACTGTTCCTCTCTTAGATTTATATGCATTACTAAGGCATTGCTTGAGAATGCTGCTGGCCTTGGGAAGCTTCAATTTCGTTGTAGGCTTATGAAAACCCTAAGAATATGAATGAAATTCTCTTTAGAGTTCTCTTTCTTACTCATTTCTGTATAAAATACAGCTTTTATTTATGAAGCAGTAGTAGTCACAAAGAGCTATTTTACCTTCACATTCAAGCAGCAGAATGCTGAAAGGTGTGGAGTTGGCAAATATTGCATGAGTCACTATCACGCTCCTAAGTAACAATAGATTAACCTTAAGGAAATGACATTACAGACAATAGAGAAAATCAACTAGAACAATAGAAGGGAAAGAAGGAGGGGGGGAACAGAAAATCCTTTGAAACAGAGAACACTCTCAGCCCCCTTTCCAATTAGGTTTTGTTTTTTTGGAGGACTGTGCAAGTGATGAACTTTCCCTGTGAACCTAACATGAAAAGTGTACAAAACCCAATTTAAGTGCATACTGAAGTACACATCTCAAAATTTGTCACGTCTTTGAGGGCCCAAGGGCTGTGTCACTCCGGAATCAGAATACAGGTCTGATCAAACCTCTCTGCTATTATAACCAACCCAAAGATTTGACAACTTTTCACTTCTAATTTCAGAGTGAGAGTGGGGAGAGAAGGTTCTGGTTGGCTCAGAGAAACAAGATGTTTTCTCTAAAAGAATCCTATCCACTAGAAACATCTTGTAAAAGACAGGTAGATGTGCACCTGTTCTCCATGGAGGACTTGCCTTATCATTGTTTTTCCTGGATGGCCTGTAGTTCTAAAAGAGCCTACAGGACCTGCCCAGGTGTTGGAGCTCAGTCTCATGAGATTGCGAGAGGCTGCAAATATTGATTCAGAGGGAGACTATATACTATGATTTTCTTGCTAAATATTGAAAGGTGTTACCTTTGTTCATATAGTTAAATCATTTTTTTGAGCACTATGTACTTTCCTTCTTCCCACCAACATCCTGGTACCTCTGAAGGAGGAGGAGTAGAAAGCTGCAGTGATATGATAATACCTGTTGTGTCTCTATGGGCTGAAACATGAAAGGTACCTCCTTAGATTTTCTGTCTCCAAAGTTCCCTAGAGCAGCTCAGCTCCATTCTAGCCTGTTGAAATGGTACCAGTTACAATGAAAAATCAAATCTGTTTAATTTCATTCTCAATAGCATTAATGCAAATGACCATATTTTCTATTTAAAATATGGCTGGAAGTTATATGGCTGGTATTGATGAATGACTTTTCACGAGGTTTGCAAGGTTTGGAACCCTCTAAGAACAGGATCTTATTCAGATTTTGATGAAAGTTGCACCTTTCTGATCATGCAAATGACACTTAAGATTCACACTTGCATGTGGCTGGTTGTGTAGCTTTTCAAGTCTGGAAAGAACCATTAGGTTTTGTAGTGGCATAATATCATTCATAGAATCAGCTTGAGTTGGAAGGGACCTCAAAAATCATAAGGTTCCAACCTCCTTCCTTGAATAGTCCTTGAATAGTGTTGCCAACATCAAAACAGGCACTAGATCAAGTCATTCCATGGCCACATTCAACTCAGCCTGAAATACCAGATTGGATGGATTATTTACAGACTTCCCAGCAGAGAAACTCTGAACTCTATTACTACTTGACTGAAGCAACAACTACCTTTCAGAAAGGTATTAAGTCTTAAGTAGATGGTGTAGTTTCTCTTGCTTTTCAGGAGGTAACACAGTTCTGCATATTTCTTTAGTAATGAACACACGTGGATCTTTCTAACCAAAAAGCTGGCAGAAGTTCAGAGTAACAAAATGCAAGAAAGCAAATTTAATATAAATGTATAGTAAAAATAAGGCAGTATCAAAACAGCAATTCCAATCAGCTGTACTGGGGCAATTCAAATAAATAAATACATACATACATTTTTAGCCATTCGTAACCTGAAGGATATTTACTTTGCTTTTCACAATGGCTTGGCTTGACAATTCAAATGGAAGGAAATGTCAGCTCGGTTCTACAGATAGGTACTAACTATCATGACTTTTATACCTTAAAATCAGCAGTTGGACTAAAATAGGAGTGAGAGTAAGATATTCTCGTTTTATGTGAGACTCTGTTAATATGGTTTGCTCAACCTATTCTTTTGCGTACCTTTCTGTTTGCAGAGTGAGCAATAATAATTGAAACAAATGGTGAGGAAAGGAGAGCATACAACTTCAGCAGGAAAGCTGAACTGAAAACCTGTGGGGATGTGGAAAATTCCAAAAGATACTTTTACCATGTAGATCAATTGTTCTAATTAATCTTAAGTTTCCTTTGTAAAATGTAAAAAGGGGATCTACCCTTCCCTTCATAGGAAACAGCTGTTCCTTATATTAGCCCAAAGAAAAACATAATTTAAGTGCTGTTCCAGAAATGAAACTAATTTCATTTTTTGACACCCCCACCTCTGACAGCAAGTAATTTAATGTTTTCTCTATAAAGCTGAATGAATTAAGGTAGTTCAATGTTTGTGATAAAAATATAAGGATGCACACACATATACAGAGTCTCTGCAGATAGCTTACAAACCATGTTAGGAAAAAGCAGCTTAACCAAAAAACATTCTGGTTACCAAGATTACGTACTTGAAGACAGTGAATCACTTTATAAAGAGGGCAAACTGTACTTAGCCTCATAGCCCTCAGTCAACTTCACTACCTTAGGCTACTGAAACAAAAGTCATTGCTATGGTAATATCTGAACTTAAGAAAATTAGAAATGCTCACACATTTTTATCTCCAGTGTAAATGAATAAAATTTTGGACTATGATCTATGCTTTCTTTAGCAATATGTACAGCCCTGCTGGTGATAACAGTAGTTTTCATTGACCTAAGTGCTTTACTGGCCTGAAGTCAAGGGTAATCACTGCTTTCCTTAATCCCCGTGTGACCACTAATTGTGTCACAAGCCAGTTACTCACAAAGTCTCATATTTCTGTGAAAACTGGTCATGATGTGACAAATATTACAATGATTTTTGTAATAAAATTATATTTAAGTGACAGCAAGCTGACGACGCAACAGATTTTATGTGGAAAAAAATTCCGCTGTTGAGCATAGAACAAAGCAACTCTAAAATCAGTTTGCTGAAGTTCATATTGGTAGATGTCATAGTGAAACTATAATAAAAATAAATACTTGATTCACTTTTCACTGAGAATTATTGTAGAAGTTGAGTTGCATTGTATTTAGCAGAGCCAGTTCTTAAATCAGTTTTGAAGTCTTGCTGTCATGAAAAAAAAAAGGAAGACACTTTCTCTAGGAACTTTCTGATTCTGCACAGCAGAGATTTGATAGATATACAGAAGATAAAAGGTAAAAAAAAATCCTCTCTCCATCTCAAATTTTTGGCTTTCAAATGTAGGATATTTCTGCCATTCACTGACATTGACCCTCATCTACATTATGCACAGGTGCAACCTGTACTTAAGAAGTTCTGTTGAATACAGAGGAGGAGCTGACATGCATAAAAACAGTTAATTCCTATATGATTGGTACTGAAAGCTTGCAAAATTTTGTAGTAACAAAATAATTACAGCTTGAAAGGCTTTCCCAAGGTACAGTTTCAGAATTGACATTCAGAACTATTATTAAATCCAGGCAGAGTGAATTTGTGTAATACCTTCCCAATTTCAAATTTATAATTACAGTGAGATGATTTCATGAACATTATAATTTCATTTTTACACAAAAACGATTGTTTGTCTGTAAAATGAGCAACAGAGAAGTTTATCCAAAACCTAAACAACACCACCTTGAGCAAAGACCATTTAGAAGGGACTGACAAGTGTTTGTACTATTCACATTTTCTCTGGAGACTTCTTGACCTTAAATTAAATGTCAGCAGTGAATTTGAACCTTTCTAAAAGTTTTGAATTTTTCCACCTAGTTGATTCTGAATTGCCCAAATAGTTTTAAAAATCAACTACAAAAGCACTTTAACAGGAGTTACACAACAATGTAGATTCATTATTGCTCATAAAGTACTTTTCCAAACACTCATTTGGATGCAAATCTTGTGTTTGTGTGGTCAAGTACATTGTTGTGGGGCAATTGGGGTCATTATACCTATGGTCCCTTATGGATCAGTGAACTCCAAATGACTACTATATATACCATCTGTGAGCTTTAAGTAGAACATAAAGTTTTATGACAGTTAAAAAAAAAATCTGATAGAGGAAATGAAGTACCATTGTTTCTGTGGAAATGTATCATTCCAGAGGGAGTGTGACACTAGCAAGTAGAAATTCAGTTCAATACCTCAGAAGGGTTACTATCTCTTACGATCTTGGAAAATATCTATCTTTTGACTTATAAATGATTTGAAAACATTTCCATCAACAGCTTTACAAGGAAACACAGTGCAGTCAGCATTCTGGGATCTTTAATGAAATGCTGGACGATGACAAAGTTGAACACTGTCATTGTCAACTATACTGGTATTGAACAGAGAGGAGAAGGCAGCTGAGGTGAGGAGATATCCTAATACCCTGCAACTTTATCTGCACAACCTAGGCAAACAGACTCCCAAAAACTGCCTGTACACCCACTGCAGACCAAGGAGCTCTTCTAAATAGGATCAATGTCAGGAATTTAGTTTACACAACGTGCATCACCCTCTGGAGGCTTTTCCTGCTGCTTACAGTTCTTAAGGAGACCTACTGGGTAACTTATTTTGTTAAATTAAGTATCCTGTCCACATCAGCACCACCCTCCTGAGACAAACAGTCTTACATCTATTTCCCTACACTGCAGTTTAAGAGCAGCTTTCAAGTTGATTTGCAGATTGTTAATCCAAATTTTGGTTTAGTATGTCTTTTCCCTACAGTGAGTACTGGTAGTTATTTACATAATGGAAAGCACTGTTTCTAAGTAGATAGCTTTAATTGTACTGGTTTATAAATAAACTGTCTCATTCCCTCTCCTCAGTGTCTCCCTACATTTTCTGTTTATTTTTCAGTTAATAAATAAATAGAAATAATATTCTGATTTGGGATCCAAAGCAACTATTATGAGTACTGCTTCAACAAAACGCACTGTCGTACTTCTGTGGTAGTTCATGTGAGCATAAATAATGCACAGGATTGGGAAGAGCTCTAATGATTGCACTAGAAAATTAGCATCACATAAAATGGAATATAAATTAATTTAGATATCAGACAAGGTAGGATTTTGTGAAACAATAACAGTGGTAAAAATATAGCAGATACTGATGCTTGACAACTCTTACCTAATCTTGTGAGCACTCTGAGTAGAGTAGAAATTCTGAGATTCCTTGAAAAGCTATGGTCATTCAGCCAAGACCTCAAAAAGATTCCTTTAGTATTACAACAGTCCCTAAATGGAATGTATGTAGATACAGAGGCAGTCATGGGAATCAAGACTCCTTAGCAGTCTAGGCATAAGAGAGGAAACAAGCATCAAAACTGGATAGGTTGAAATAGCCGCAGTTATACTAGTGACCAAAAATTAGATGTACAACAAATAATGTCTCAGAAAGGGAGCTGTCATGGCTATATTTATAATAAATGCTATTGTAATAACTCAAAAACAGCTTGTTTTTGCTTTAGTTTGATTTTTTGTCTGGATGTTGACATCTACATGCAGCACTGGATAAGAATCATAGGAAGTCAGATTAGGCATTGTTGGTGCAGAGACAGTAGAGGAAATAACTTGGGATGCAGTTATATAAATGGCTCATCTGGTAGCAACTTACACAAAAACATGAACAAGCTTGGAGGCAAAGACAACAGGATCTTTGTCATACTCCTTGTTGGACTTGCTGAAGACAAACACTGTGTAGATTAACTTCTGAGATTTAGGAAAACATCTAGGTCTTCTTGGAAACAAACGAATCCTGCAGATTTCTGTGATTTCCGGGTGCCTATTGTTAGAGCTCTATCTGATTTCAGCTTCCATTTGGGAAGTGACTCCTCTACCTAACTGATGATATCAGCTCTCAGAGGGGGCTTTTACTTCCTCTCTGTAGTGCATTGGCCTCCATCTCTGCTTTGCTGCTGGTGCTCGCTGTCTCCAGTATTTCTTTAATGACTGATGAACTGAATTAGCTGTGCCATAGTTTTGGAGATCCTTAATGACTTTTATAAAGTACCTAAATTAATATACAGTGAAGCCAAAATAGTTTACTGGTCATTTCAGAAGTTTTTTGAATGTTTGGCCTCTACATGGTCAGATCAGATTGTAACATCTTTCTACACTTGGAAAAGATGGGCAAGATGATATGAGATGGTACTTCCCTGCTATCATTTATTCCTCTTGTCACATTTACTTCTTTACCATTTTATGAAAAGAGATCAGAACCTCTATCTTTTAAGAAACTGCAAAGGTAAACAGCAGCTGTGGCCAGCTGTAGGTCATTATCTAGGAACGCGCCAACATGGATCCATGCTTGCATTTGCTTTCAGAAACTTTGTTTATTTTCATGTAACCCAGTTTCTGTATCTGCATTTTATTAAACAAGAACCATGATGTTGTTAAGTGTTTTATATTGCTCAGCACTAGCTCCTCTCAGACTACCAAAGTTAGAAGCAATTTCTTGAAAGGAGCACAGTTTCTCATTAGCTGAGGTCTTAAAAGGAGCACACCTGGACTCCATTCCTTCTTTATCAAAATTCCATTTGTGAAATTGTCTTAGAGGTATGCTACTGTTGCAAAACTGAGTGCTTCTTTTCCTACTGTGATTTTAGTTGTGCCAGTAATTAGCTGCTATGACAGCAGAAAAGGAGGTAATCTTGTCCGTAGCCCAACTTGTGGCCATCTGCAGTTTCTTATTTCTTTTTCTGCTGGAGAGGTCCAATACAAAGGCAGCTACAAACTTTTGTGTGGAACTTTCCTTTGCCATGGATTTTTCTTAGACAGACACCAAGCAGGAATAAGAGTGGCTATAAAGATTTTCCATCTCATATTAACTCTCTATTGATAATGTCAATGTGATCACTCTATTAATGTGAATCAGTGGCCCATGATAAGGCACAAGAAGCACATTTCCAGTTTCAAATAGCGACTTTCTGATCAAATGCAAATCTCTTCGTGCTTCTTGGAAGCGTAGAATATGTGTCCAGAGCCCATTTCTTCTAATTCTTGACATAACTAGGCTAGATACATTAAAACATTTGCTATGAAACAGGTAATTCAACAGGGCTAGATTTTAATTCTGTATCTGAGGACCTGTAATCTCACTTTCTGATCAACTTGGTGAACTTTCTTGTCAGTTCAGCCTTTTGGCTCATCCCAGTTCTAGGTGTTTGTTTCTATTTCAGGCTTGAAATAATCATACCCCACATTTGCTATGTACATCTAATTTATGGAGTAATACCCAAGAGAATGTTACAGCATAGTGATTTTCAGCCTACTCTCTGGAAATCTGTGAACTGTCTTTTAGACGGTCTTTAAGAAGCAAGAAAAGCAAGTTTCCATTTCCATATGAACACTTCTGATAGTGACACCGTTGTGAAGGTCCATATCTCTGTCAGAAAGATGTAGAAATTCACTAATAAATAAAATGTAATGGCAGAAGCTGCTAAAATATGACTCCTGCTAGGATTCAATCAGGTTTTCTGCCCCAGTAAATAAACTCCAAGGGGAAAAATAAGGGTTCTTCTTAAATCATTTGCTGGATGATGTAAAACAGGTATTGTATGTCTCAGAATATGCTGGTATCACGGTCCACACACACAAAATATCACAAATCAGATACACGTGAATCATTACCACTTTTTTGCCATTTTGTCATGATCACCATCAATATGTTTATTCCTGCAACATTTTAGAACTGTGTAATATTTACTTTCTTAATACTCATCACTCAATATTTAACATTTGCCAGAAATCTTTAGCAGATGCTTGTAACAGTGACAGTTTATTCAGAGTAAGGAAAGGAGCACCAACCGTCATACTGCTTTGGTAAATGAGGGAGAATAGGGAAAAGAAAAACACATCTGATATTCTGCTATGAAATCAGTGATATCAAAACAAGGCCAGCTGCTCAAAGTAGAATGATTTCTCCAAGTGTGTCACTGTTGTATTTTTAAATACTTATTTTTTAATAATGTAACTGAGAAGAATGTCCTGAGTTACCATTTTTTTATTTCTTCTCTCTTGAAAAAAACTGTTTTTATAAATGATGTTTGGATTTAGGATTGAGTTAGGATGTCTGGATTGAATCAAAAGGATTTCTTTTTTGTGTTGCTCCTATCTTAACTGAAATATGCATTTATTTCTGTGAAATTCATCAATTAAAAAAAAAAAATCTGAGCATATTCTGTAGCAAAAGCTCTAAAAATAATCAAGAATCCAGTAACTCAGAAAAACAAACAAACAAAAAAACTAAGCAACTGTGGGGAATTAAAGAAGAAAGGTAAGAGAGGTTATGTTCAAGAGTGGAGAGGATCAGATGGGTCTCTGACACCAACATGATGATGTTTCCCATAAAGTAGAAAAGCTTCTTCTGTGATTTTGCAATAAAGGTGGCAGATCTCTTTTCCATGGCTCATTAACTCTGCAGCACAGCAGAGCTGTTAGGTCTGAGAAGATCAAATGGACCCAGACAAGGGTCAAAGGCTTAGAGACACAAAGCACATGGGAAAGGAAGCAGGAGACAGAGAAGGAAGAGGCAGGGGGTCGGTGTTTACTTTGCTAAGAGACTGAAAACACTCAGCATAAACCATTGAGATTATTATTCTATTTTATGTAAGGGAATATTTGTTTAGGTGAAGATTAGACTCAGAAATTTTGTCTATGGGAACAAGGTCTTGTGCTGCATTATTATGCCCTGTGGAGGACTATTTCTCTGTCACAGTACTGGAGGTATGAAAAAAGTAACATGAAGGTCAGTTACATAAGTATTTTTAATTCAGTTTAAAAATTCCATGTGGTCATGTGCTTCCAATCCCTCGTTCAAAAAATCTCAGTCAGGTAGCTGTGAACACATTATTTTCTGATTTTAAGATCCCCTGCTGTTTCTTCAAAGCTGAAGTTGTTTAAAGAAGCATTTGTGAGCTCCACTGAGCTGCTTGGAAAAGCACTCAGAATGAGTGCCTCAGGCTTTATCACCATTTTCCATGCACAACTTCTCCATTTACAGAGAAAAAACCTTTTTTTGCAAGTGCAGAAACCACTGACGGCATCTAATGAGGATCAAGGGACAAATTAGTTCTTTCCCATGTATTTTCTCAATGCTGGTAGAAAAGACTGTTTCATTTGCGGTTTTTATTAAGAACACATAAATAAGTATTTTTAGAATAACTACTTTCTGCTCTCTTCTGACCCATTCCACTGTTTAGGCAAACACGTGTGTCCACTCCACTATTCTGGACGGAGCATTGGAGAAGGTCATGCATCTGTCATGTCTTAATCTGAGCACCATTTATTTCAGTCAAGAAAGAAAAAAAGAAAGAAAGAAAGAAACATCAGAAAAAAAAAAATTTTGTTAAATTTCTTTAATTTGTATAGCATGCTGGTAAGTGAAGGCCTGCAATTTTTTTACTACAAGGTGCATTAACTGAGTACAGCTGTAGAGAGAAGGCACTTTGAGATCATTTCCGATATTTTAATGGTGATCTGAGGTTTTCTTTTTTCTCTTTTAAATACTAGCAAAGTAAGGCAGGACTGAGCATGAGTCATAAAAGGAAAAGCAAAAAGAAAACATCAAGTTTTCAAAAGCAATTCCTGATGATAAATGCTTGGGTTCTGATTACTGTTTACCTTCTTTCAGGACTCAAAATGGAGCATCCCTAAATCACTGTAGCTGCCACATTTCTGGATACTATTTCCTGCTTTATCTGCATTACCAAGAGAAATTACACAGGACAAGACCCAGAGAGAAACCCTAGCCCTCTGGCCCAGGCAGGGTGTTTCCAGGAGTCAGCAGAAAGCTCATTACTTGCCCTTGCAGCAGTGAATGAGGAGAGCTGACACTGCAAGACCCATACAGGCCAAAAGATTAATTCTGACGAATTAGTGCATGTTGAGAGTTGTACACAATCTTTCTGAATCCCATGCTATCCTTTAGGTACATAACTCTAGTTAAACACCCTTTCACAGCTCAAAGGAGGCCTTTTAAGACTCAACTGGGCTGAGCCCCTGAACTCACATTTCAGTTGAATTTGACGCTTCTAATCTGGACATTGGTTCCCTGTCTTTTCCTCCACACAAGATGATGAATAACTTGGCAAAAGCCACTTTATCACTGACAGCATGTTATAGGAAAAGGAGTGAGTTGTGTCCTACCTGTTCTGCCTTCGAGCACATCTGTACCAAGCAGGGGGTTGGGGTTGTTACTGAAAGTATTAAAACATGAAGACAAAGTCTAGCTGATTGTGCCTATTAATGAGCTGTGTAATGTGTTCAGGTGTCTCACACAAAGTATTTATTATGATTTATTATGTTTTTTCTGATCTTTTATGAAACATCTTAACAACTTGAGCTGCTAGCATCTGAGAGAAACACTTCTTGTCAGACATCTTGGCATTTCTGTCTTGTAATTTTCTTCTTTTCCATTGCTAAAAACAATTACAAAAAGTAGTTTTGCTTCTGAATAGTGCATGTTGTTTATATTTGAAACCATGATCCCTGGCTTTTGACTGAGGTCTGTAAAGATCATAATCCTATTTTATTAATGCTGATCCTTGGAGTACAGACTCTAACTCTGTTATTGCTATTGCAAAAGTCATTTAGATTACATGAGTCTCCAACAGCAATTGCAGAATGAGCAGTAGAAGCTGCTAAACTGCTGGAATCAAGTACGGTAACTTGCTATACATAATTATGCTGTTGTGATATTTTATATGTGCTACATTTCTGAATTTCTAGGACCAATGGTTTATAAGTGCATTCAAATTTGTCTTGACATATTCAGAAAACGCAAACTGTTGAATTGTCCATACTAGACTTAAAGCTCACCTTGTATAGCTTGGGATACCTCTGGCATCAGGCTTTCTGCAAGTATGTTCATCCCAAGGAAGGTGCTCTGGTACTCAGCTTGCAAGCCCGTATTGGCCAGTCTTATAAGAGTCCACCTTGCTGAGATGTAAGCAGTAATATCTCTGTTTGTATTTAACGCTGTGAATTTTTGGATGATACACTGTGATTCTCAGTGCCTCCCAAGCAAGAGCTGCTGCATGTATTGGTGCACAGCAGAGCAAACCAGTCAGGTTTGGGTCTTGTAGGAAAGTTCAGTAATACACAGACAGACATATTCCTGACTTTCAAAGGTTTTGTCATCTCCATCTCTTCCTGCCAGAAACCAACCAGTTCATGGATCTGCGGGGTACACTGCTCCTATCTGCTATTGGATGGTTTAGGGAGCCCTTAGGTTGATATTTCAATGCCTTTGATCACATTTTACTTGTAACAGGAAAATCTCGCCATGCAGAACACCCTCTCCTGGCCTCTCTCATGGAGATTTTCTGTTTTGTTCCTTGCTGCATTCTGTAATGCAGTCTGAAAAGAAATGACTCATTTGTAGTGTTGGGTAATAAGCTACTGAAGAACAAATAAAAGAAAAAATATATTGCATTTTTTATATAGTAAAGTCAGAAAATACACAAATTAAAATGCTGTACAATGTTACATGAGTTCAACAGTCTAGTTGGATCAGTACCTAAAATATGAATCCAATGAAATATAAATTTTTAAACTCTGAATTAGAATCTTTTATTTCACAGAGTCATTTATTTGCTTCGGTAGCAACAATAAATGGTATGGATCATCACTTTCCAGGATTTCGTTCCACAGAGTACTTACCATTATTGGCAAGTGTATGGGCAGCAGTTTTCCTCCTTCTACAAGTGTTCTGTTCTTCTGTGGGGATGCCCTATGGGCCCTTTATCTGCTGTCACCATTTGCACATGAATTGGAGCTAATCACTTACACCAGTGACTGGCACTGTTTGTTTGCTAAAATACTTTTTAGGCACTGTTCCACCACTGTACTTAAAAGAATTTCAGGAAGAGAATGCCTTCAAGGGAATATCTCCAGTGTGGAGGTCTTCTGCTGAGGCAGGAGATCCCAAACTGCAAAGACTATGCATTAACTAGATATCTGAGAGCACTTCCCTGCATTTGTAGCCAGCTCAGCGCTCAGCCAGCAGCTGATGCTGCCAGTACACCGGGTAGCTCTGCACAACGGTGTGTGACCTGATAGCCTGGGGTGACCCTACAGCTCCAGACCTGAGGAAGGATTCAGATTCTCTGTGAATGCCATGCTACCTCAGAGCCAGAGGACATTCACAAATATCCCCAGTAAAATATGGGAGAGCAAAACTGCAGCTGAACTCACAGTGATAGCTTACAAAAGATGCCTTTGGATATCCACTAAACTTGAGTGCAAAAACACAGGTGAAAGAAACTGCTTTGTCCTTGGCAATGTCAAGTATGCTTTTGATAAATTAAAAAATAAATAAAAATTACAGCATAAAAAAAATGAGCACTCTAAAATACTGAACCTTCAAAACTTTCCTTGTATCTTTCATTTCTGAAGTCCTGAGACAAGCTGTTAAATCCTCTAGAAATGTTACTGCTGAATCTCTGTGAAGTGTGTGATGGCTGCGCGTGGAGACAGAACATTGATTCAGGCAATATTAATACATCTTCCAAAAAACAAGGCTATAAGACTTTTAAAAATGTAGAGTTGTTTTTTGTTTGTTTGTTTGTTTCAGATAGGCAGGCAGGGCATGATTAAGATAACATGCTGACATGGATGCTTTATCCCAACCAAGGGTTATGCTCCATCATGTTAAAACTGGCACAAATGAACATGCCAGTTTTTAATTACAGCTTTACTTGCTCCTGGGTTTTGTATTTGATACAAGAGATCTGGCACTGTGTTTGGTTTTTTATTATTATTTCCAGGATATAATTTCATGTCAAGTACATTAGAGCAGAACCTGTGTGAGGTCTCTGCTACCCACTCAACACTGCACTGGTGTGGCCTCACCTCGAGAACTGTGTACAGTTTGGGGTACCACAGTCTTAGAAGGACATAAAACAATTAGAAAGTGTCCAAAGGAGGACAATGAAATGGTGAAAGGTCTAGAAGGCAAGACACATGAGGACTGCCTGAAGTCTGTTGGTTTGTGCAGCGCAGAGCAGAGGAGCTGAGGGGAGGCCTGATGGCGGCTGCAGCTCCTCACAGGGAGCGGAGGGGC
>JAOWBP010051346.1:0-15825 GCA_028571105.1 Tragopan temminckii | reverse complement strand
CTGTGTAGTCCTTGGGGTTTCTCCTACAGCTTTTTGTCCCTGGGGAGCACAGAGGTGTCCTACAGCAAGCTGCACTGCGTCCCTGTCCTCCTGCTGCCACCTGACACTCATTTTTAATGCCGTGTGTGTTTGCCAGGGAACTGAACCATCTGTAATCTTACTCTCTTGCTTATGACTTGCAGAAAGCAGCTGTCACTCCCCTCCAGATATCAAAGTTGGGTGAGATTTGTTGCTTGAGCTCATTTAAAGAGACTTTTCAAAACTGTGGGAAACACTTTAACAGCTCAGTGTAGCTTAATTTCTGGGAGAACTGTGTTCAGCCTGGCACAGTAGTTGAGATTTAAATGACATTTCAGCTCTAGTGCAGGAAATTGTGCAAGTTCTAATGCAAGTTGCATCTGGGAAGCTGCTGTTAACATCTTTATAACCTGACTCTGGGGAAGGAGATTGATAGATTCATTTTACAGGCTCTCAAGTTGAGAGAAATGTAGTGTTTTCCTGGACAGAGGAGAAGGAATGGATTCTATCAACCACTAAACAGAATGGAATTAACTTTCTTTTGGCGGTAACCTTAGGATAGTGTATGGTGTGCTTTGGTTTTATGGGCTTCTTAAAAAGTAGCTAGATTTCAGGGGATAATGCAGCCAAATAGCTTAAGTCCAAAGCTTACGTTGGATTTACAGAACAACAGTAACTTTAGGCATTGACCTGCAGCAGTGGGAAGTACTGCATGGATTTGTTCTGGCTTAAAACACCCAGGAATTGTGACGACAAATACCAGAACCAAAGCTCTGAAGCAGCAGATAAAAATTAGATGTTGTCTTTTAGATTTTTGTAACCTTATGGGACAGCTAAGCATTGAGCTGAGTTACTTGAGAGCATTTGATTACTTGGCACTGATAAGTATTAAGAATATCATTAGCTTTGTGCTTTGTAGAACATCTGATAGGTTGTGCAAAACTGAAGAATAATATATGCTGGGAGAGCTGGACGTGCTCTGATCTGGAATTAATAGTGTGAAGCAGAGATCTGCACCAGCAGATGTGGTGGTTTGTGTAGTTAAAACCACTGTTGTGTAGTTAAAGCCTTTGTGTTTGCCTTTTTGCTGGAAGAACTGGTGAATGCAGAGCAGAAATGATGTTTTCCCCATTCTTATTTGTCAACTTCAGTGTGAATGTGGTTTTTGTCCTTTATTATTTAGTATTAAAGATAACCGAGTGGCTATCATGGTAAGGATGCATGGCTCTGGAGAGTTAATCAGCCATAAGTTTAATGGTCTATGCTGTGCATTTGAAGGGGGGAGTTAATTGGCTGTTGGTTGTGTCCTTGCTGAATCTCTGAAACTTGGCCACGTCTCTAAACTTTATATTTTTCCTTATTGCTGTCGCAGGAACTAAAACAGTAAGTACTCTGCAGCTGTCCTATGGTTTGGCACTTGTGGAAAATGGGGCATGAAGACACTGGTCTGTAGCTTTACTGGTGGATTTCTAGGCAGATTAATGCACAACTTTCAGATTTCTACTGGGAATTTATGGCTTTAGACTATGGTAACACCTGCTTTGGGTTATCGAGGTGTTCCCAATAAAGGATCTCGAAGGCTTTATTCACTTGTAGTCTGTGTTTTTTCCCTGGGATGACTTGAATGAATGCGGATCTGTAGCCAAACAGCATGACAGACAAATGCAGAACCCTGATGTTCTGTTTAGGAGTCCTTATTGATCTAAACAATAGAAAAACAAATGTTTTGCCTTCATGCTTTAGCTGCAAGTCCTGGCTAATTGGAGCTCATGTAAGGATTCTTTTGAGGGAGATTTAAGTAGAACACTGCAGTGCTTTGCTGTTTTAAACTGCATATTTTTTCCCCTAGAAAGTTATGTTGGGGAAGAAAACACTTTTGCTTGAGTAGATTTTTTGGGTAAGCTTAGTTCACAATCTCCAGCTCTTGGTCGCTTTTCATTGCTGGCACCTGGGGATTCTGAACCAAAATTGTGCTATCAGCTCCCTCTCCTGGCTTTTCAGGAGCAGAACACAAATGAGTGTAAGCAATGACCTCTAAGGATACCCAAGAATTAGAACATCCTTTTTTTTTTTTTTTTGTAAGCATATCTTCCCAAATCAGTGCCTGCTTGACCATACCTGATGGGTAATTGAGGGCTAAGCTGCTATTGTGGAAAAATGAAGGCAGTTTGATCTCCTTGAGCTACAATTTGTAATTAAAAGGAATTTAACTAAATGCTTAGGCTCTTTAAGGTGAATAATAATGGCTTTTGGCACTTGTAGAACTTAAAGTACTAAAATCTAATGCATGCCCTCGCTTGATTGAGTCTTGCTGCAACTACATTGTTGTGCTTATCTTTTAATGCTGCCACTCTTTGGAAGATGAGGACCAGGAAGCCTCCCTGCCCCATAGAAAAGGTGTGGGTAGACAAGCACAAATATGATGAAGCGGAGAGACTGCATTATGAAAGAGAAGCAATGTTGGCCACCATGGTCCCAGAGGAGTGCCTGGAGCTGGAGGCTGTCAATGGGGTCTGCAATGATGATTCCATTGAAGGTGAATTCAGGGGAGACCTGAAGAGAGGCAAAAATGGCAAGAAACAAAGGAAGAGGAAACGTTCCCCCAAACCCAAAAATATGGTCTCCCAGGTAGACTCTGTTTTGAGTGGTTTATTAGCTGACAGTGTGTGGTTTGACAAGCCTTTGTATGATCACGCTGAGAGCTTGTATAGGCAAAGATTAGTGGATTGTCAATACCAGGAGGCAGCAGAGACTGAGCTGCCTGAATCAGAAGCTGTCCAAGATGCTCCTGAGCCATGGATGCTTCCAGCAGCCCTATCCTGCTCCCACGGCAACCTGAGTGCATGTCACCATGTCGTTCAGGGCATCTGGGTCAACAAGTTTGACTTTGACAAGGCTGAGAAGGCGTTCATTGAAAGATCTCAGTTCTTTGTTCCTCCAAACATCCTCGCCATCCCCTCTGTGTGCTCAGATGATGGGAAAGTTGGGCTGGGAACGCCGGATGAAGGCTATGTGACAGCGCTGCCTACGCCTGCTACACCCAGCTTAGTTCCTGATGTTGTTAATTCTGCTCCCCTCATTAGCAGCTCGCCTCGCTCTGCAGAGCCCACAGTCAACGGTAAACCTCAGGCTTCCAGCTTGCAAGCTCTCATGTCAGAGGTGTGGTTGGAGAAACCTCTCTACGATGGTGCTGAGAAAAGCTTCTATGAGAACATGTTTGATAATCACCCACCAGGCTCCCCCCAAGCCTCAGAGAACCACCAGAAGGTTGGGAAGCAAGTAGATGCTGAACATGTGGAGATCATCAGCAGCTCTCAGCAGCCTCCACCCACCTCCTTCTTCCTGCATGAGGACAGTGAGCGTGTGTGGCTCAAGAAGATGACATACGACAGCGCTGAGTCGCGCTACTACGCGGCTGAAGCTCTGAAAATGTCAGGAGCAAAAGAGAGCACGGGGATGCCACAGCCCACAGTGGTGAAATCCCAGCCAGATGCTGAGGCTCCGAGTATACCTGCACCAGAAAAGAAGTAGGAGAAGTTTATTCTGGGGGTAACACACATACAAAGTTGAGTCAGGATTGAGTTGGAGGAATCTGTATGTGTAGATGAGCATCCTTTGGTGTCTGCAGGACTGAGCGTGTGTTGTGCTGTAGGGAAAGGCTGCTCTTGGGTTGTTTGTGGGATGGGGAGTAGAGAAACCCCTTCAGAGAGAGGAATAAGTTGCCTTAGTGATTTATTAAACCATTTGGTCTGCAAACTAGCTGGATTCCAGCCTATGTGGTGCCCAAGTGTGGTTGGTCAGGAAGAGCTTCTCATTATAGATGACCTCTGTAGTTGTAAATTGTAGATAAGCATTTCTGTCCTCAAATTGATTTATAAAAACTTCCATTTTTAAGTCTTGGATAAGATGCAGTACGATGCTGTGCTCTCTCTGTTAAGTCTGTGCTTTTTTATGTGACTGTCTAAACCCCAAAGTTTGCTGTAATGACATGGGCTTGACTGAAGGCTGCTGCTTTAATGTCATTTTGCAGTGCTAAGGTAGAGACTGATACATTTTGGGGGGGGGGGGAAAAGGAGATTCCAGAGCTAGAATTTGTTGGAAAAGTTGTAAGGTCAAGATTACATCAGGTGATATGGATTGGTGTTTATAGACAAGCTTCAGAGCATATCTGTTCTGTATGGGACAATTTTAGTTGGCCAGAACTAGTTAGTTCACATCTTGAGCAGGGGCTGGCAGCACTGAGTACTGGGAGTGGTTTCAATGCAAGTTAACCCATACTGGTGTGTTTGGAATGGGTGGGTGAGGAGGATGAATGTTTTCCAAAACACTCATCTGTTGGCTTCATTGGAAATGTTCGTTGGAGAGCTGATGAGAAAGGGGTATATTGGGTTGGGGCATGCATTGGGTTGGGGGGTGAGTTGCTTTTTCAGTATTGAGTGGTAGAACCTGGTCGTGGTGTGGCTTTGTTGTGATGCTTTGTCCTTGCAGCAGGTGACTTTCTGCACGCAGTGAAGTGGCCAGATGGAAGCATATACTAAGACAGCCAACAGTTCAGAGCTTTGTTAAAGGAAAACTGAAATTTGTTGAAATCTGTGACCTGTAAGATCAGGAGTTGCCTGACGGAGCTGTGGCTTGGTTCTCCTGTCTTTGCTTTCAGCATTAAGAGCATTATTCCCTATCTGTCTCATGCACAAGGCATCTTTCTTAGAGGTGGATTTCATTGTGTGTTGAACATGATCTAGAAAATCCTCCTTGGGAGGCTCTTTGCTGGAAGGTGGCACAGATCAACTGATTTATTGTGCCCTCCCAGTGCCCTTGGGTGGCTGATTAGCCTACCCTGCTTTCCTAATAGGATCCTGTCTACTTAAAGCTTCCCACCAGAGGGGGATCTGCTGAGCAGAAAGCTACAGCCACAGCCCCATGGGGTAGACAGCACCGTTCTTGCAACCCCATTGCAAGCTTCTCATCTGAAACACCCCTAGAAACTCACTTTTTTTTTTCTCCTCCCTCTACAGAAAAATGGCAGTTGACTTCCTTGTAGATGAGAAGATCTGGTTTGAGAAGTTTAAGTATGATGATGCTGAGAGAAGGTACTACGAGCAGCAGGTGAACGGGCCGGCCGGCAGCTCTTCACACCAGCAGGTAATGTGCTCTCAGGTGTGCTGGAGCCTTAATGCAGAAGGACACTGTGTCCACCTGGATGTGTTCTGCATTGTTTCTACGCTGAATGTTGCTTTTTTCAAGTGTGAGAGGCTCACTAAGCCCACCCCACCTTGTCTTTGTCTGTTGTTTGTGCACCAGAACTTTTCTAGCACAAGCAGTGTGCTGGGAGATGAGGTGCCCTTGTGAAGGTGCTGTTTTGCTGTGGTTTTGGAGCTACTAAGCTTGTCTTGGCAAGGCTTACATTGGATATATACAACGATTGATGTTTAAAGAAAGGTTGGATTAAGTGATCTCAGAGGTCTTTGCCAACCTTTATGATTCTGTGAAGGTGCTGTGTCTCCAAATTAACCAGGGATTACATTCCTCTCTTTGTACCCCCTGCAATACTGCCTCCTATGATGCAGGAAAACTGCCCCACAGCACTGAGGTAGGGGGAGCAGGTGGAATGGGAGCATGGTGCTGCTGCAGCACACACCTGAACAAAAATAGTTCACACAATTCTTAGTCCCAAACTATTGCCTTCTAAAGCACAGAGCTACTATAACCTCTTCTTGCAATGTAAAAAAGCTGATAACTGCTTATGCACTTAGTTGGTGATGTGGAAAGCTGCTTAGTGATTCACGTGGCTGTCCTGCAGGAGTTCTAGGGGAAGCTTCTTGCTTCAGTAGTAACTTCTAGGCATGTTCTGTCTGTTCCTGCTGCCTGTGCTAGGATAGTGGTGGCACAGCATTGGGGATACTTGCATAAAAATTAGACGTTGTAGGTAACCATCTGAAGCAAATGTTAAAAAGATCTTTGGGGGGTGGGAAAGGGGGAAGAGAACAGTTTATTTTGTGCCACATAAGGAGATTTTGGCTCCAAGAGATGATGTGAAGGCTCTGGTGGAGATATTGTAGTGTTCTTGCATCCACTTCTATGCTAAGGATAGAGATCAGTGGTCGTTTAAACCTGTCTGCAGCCTCCAAGTGGTTATCCACCTGAATTCAGGCTGGTGCATGTCTGAGCTGTATAACAGAGGCTTGTGGGCAGTTTCATTTCACAGATCTTGCTTGTGGGCTTACAGTCTGGAAGAGATGAGGAGTCAATGGATCATGGAAAATGCGTTTATGTATTAGGAGGGGAATCTTCCCCATCAAGTCAGCAGGAAAATAAGGGGAAAAAGCTACTGTGTGTGGCTGCACCCTGGGATTTACCTTGCCTGGATAAAAGGCTTTAGTTGGAGTTGTCATTGCATTCAGGCAAGAAGTGACAGGTAATATTAAAGAAAAAAAAAAAGAAAAAAAAGAAGGGCTGCCTAATGGTAGATCTCTAAGGAGCAGAGAGGAGACTCAGCCCTCTGCCTGCAAACTGTGCAGGGTAAGAACAGAAACTGGAAAGCCCTTAAATGGGTGATCTCTGAACACGTGGTCTGTTGTGACCAGTGTCTGATGTGTGCTGCTTGATTAAGAACCAATCTGTGCAGCTAATTCGGTGATACATTCTAAATCATTAGAAGGAACCCTCCCCTATATTTACCCCTCTTTTTTTTTTTTGTTCTTAAACCTCCCTGACCAATTTCCCATGTTTCCTATTTTCTTTTTAAAAGAAAATCTTGGTTCTTTCTGCACTGTTTGCAGGAGAACGGAGCCAGCACGATCCTCCGCGACATTGCCAGAGCCAGGGAGAATATCCAGAAATCGCTGGCCGGAGTGAGTACCCGAGCTCTCACCAGCTGGCTACCTGCAACCATTTTTAGCTGTGGTGCAGAACTCTGCTGTGAACACTTCATAGATGGTGTGGCTTCTTAGTTTTAAGTCAGAGGAGATGTGTAAGGTGTGCAGCGCTGTGTATCACAAGCATAGCACAATCTTACCAGGAGCACCGTTGCTACCGGCCTTTAAGTGACCTTAAAACTAACTGCATTTGGGATAAAAATTCTTCTGCTGCATTTCTTTACTTTTTCTCCTGATGGGTTTTCGAGTTTGCTCCCACAACACTTAAAAATTCACTGCTAAAACAACCTTGCTGGGCAGCAAAGCACTGGGCTGCCAGCAGGATCGGTCTCTCGGGGTACACTGAGCTGCCACCTTCTCTTTCCTGTTTTGCTTTCAGTTTAGGGTATGTGCAAAAAAATGGTGTCTTCCATCTGATGCAGTTTGGGAATTCAACCTGAATCATCCCATAAACGTTCAGAATAATGCATTTCTAGGGGTGTTTTTGTGCTGATAGGACGTAACAGGCAGCACTGTTGTAATTAATGCTTTCAGCAGAAAGCTGGTAGCTTAAATTGAAAAGTGATTTGGTTTTATGGGTGAAGAGAAAAACCAGGAAAGGTAGAATATAATGTGTCCTGATTTCTGACCTCTGCATACTTGAGCATATCTGAGGATATCCATCCTTTATGTGTATTGATTTGGCCTCATAACTCCTTCTTGGGAGTTATTTCTAAGTCTAAGAGGGAATTGAGTACTTTTTCAAGGGGAATATTTCGTATTCCTCCTTTACACAAGCAGTGAGAAGCTTTGTATTTGGGGTGAATACAAAGGAGTTAGGCTAATTGCTTTTCCCATGGTGATCTTACTGTTCCTGTGGAAGTTGACATTACAAAAGCAGCTTCTGCAACTGCTTTTGTGAGTGATCCAAGTGCTACGATGGAAACTTGGATGCAGGAGCAGCGGGGTGTGTTGATAGCAAGGCTGTTGGGAAAGGGTGAGCTTTGCTCTGGTTGGATTTGGTGGTTCTGAGCACAGCATTGAAATCATTGGGAAGTTGGGACGTCTTACGAAAGAGGAAGGAAGTGCTTAGCAGCTTTTTTATGCTAATTTCTGATTTGAGAATCAGTATTTCAACTAACAGCTGAGTGAAGCAGGGAAAATAATACTCTCTTTGGGCATTCAGTAGAAATTATCGGCCCCTGTCTAAGCCTTTTAGCTTGGACTTCAGTGAGGCAAATACGTGGGGAAGTGAACCCCCATTTCATCTCCGCCAAGGCTGGAAAGCTTGTTGCAAATAAAGTGTTTTAAGACCTTCTCAAATCGAGCAAGATCTAACATCAGTTTCCTCCAAAGCCTGCAGGAGTCAGAGCCTGAATGTGGTGAGTGCAGCCAAGAAACATAAATACAAATCAAATGGCAGTGCTGTTGGTCTGCCCTGCAGGTGTGTTCTCATCTCACAGAGTGGACTGTGGTTTGCCAGAGACTGAGCTCAGCCTGAGGAGCTTCTTGTCCTGGCCTTTGCCTCCTGCTTAGTGAGGAACGTGTCAGCTTGGGTTAGCCAAGTCCTGTCATAGGGAAGGCTAGGAGAACTGGCAAAGCACCAGACCAAAGCCAGAACAGTGCTGAGAATGTAAAGTACTTTAAACACCAACAGGAGCTCAGTGTTGAATATCAAAAACTGTGGTTTTTTGTTTCCTGCAAAGAAGACTTCGGTGAGTTTGAGGATTTAAGGCCAGGATTGAGCCATAGCACCTCAAAATTGGAATCTGGATTGTTGCAAAAAGCAGGCTTGAATTTTCCAGGCTTGAAGAAAAAGCATTCTTCTATGTATGTGCATTAGGGAAAGAATTGTGTGCCCCAGTCTGCTCCCAGAATATGCATTTTCTTGGAAAAGCGAAGGATATGACAGTGGTCTCCTCCTTGATCCCATTTTACAGATTTTTCTCTTATTCTGACCATCCCTCAGAGCTTATTTCTTGGGTTTTTCAACACATGGCCACATCCTGGCCCTGGGACATCCAGCAGTAAGCCACAGTTGGGTCTTTTGCTTCCGTGTGTTGGGTTAGAAGGACTGAGCAGTTGAGAAAAGAGCTGGAACCATCAGCTTTTGTTTCTGAAGGGTTATTTTTTAATCCTGGACAGGCATCCCATAGAGCAGGCCTGAAATTCAGTTCTGCAGTGCGCGATGGAGTGCTGTGGAAGGGTTTGGGTACTGCTTTTGTAGGAAGGAAAGCACAAAACTCTGATGCCAGAAACATTTGTTTGCACATACCTTTCACCCTGCTTTGCATGGTCATCCCTGCTTTCAGCAATTACTCCAGCTGACATCTGCTACATCACTAATGCTTTCGCAGGCCATGTTTTCAACATGTGCTGCAGCTGATGGTGGTGAGATCTTACAGATGGGGTCACGAGGCACAGGAAGGAATGACTTGTCCAGCATCATCAGCAAGTCCAGCAGAACTGGTGGCTGAGCTCCCACGTCCTAAAACCTCTCATGGGGCTGTCATGAATGGGTGCTGGTGTGGGATTCTGAAGTTCTTTCTGCTGTGCCCCAGTTTGCTCTGTTACAAAGCCCCCTGTATTTGTGCAGTTCCTTTGTTTCAAAGCTGTGCACGCACCTCTGATACTGCATAAGTGCTCTGAGGCAATGTTCAGAAACCAACCGAGATTCATCCTGCTGGCCTTACACAGGTGAAAGCATCTTCTACTTATCAAACATGATTTTTTCAGTTTGGTATATGGCCAAACCTGTATTTCCCATGCTCAGGCAGGCTGACCTGAAGGAGAGAGGCGTGTGCACCTCTGCATGCAAGAAATAGGTTTGTTTTTTGTATGAAGCAGTGAGTGCTTTGGGAACAAACCAGAGAGTCTACGTGTTATCCAGTCTGGAACACAGTTGGTAAAAGCTGTGTGCTGTGCTTTGCAACTGGTTTACACGTGAAGGGAAAGGGCTGATACCTCCAAATCCTTCTTAGAGGGAAGTGCCAGCTTTCCATCCATCTCTGTTAGCAAAGAAAGAGCTCTGAGCTGTTGAAGTCCAGACATAAATTTGTCTTTCAGCTGATAATGAAGAAGTGTAACCTTTGCTAGCTTTTCTTCTTCAAGAACAAGACTGTTCTTGTCTCTGGTTCTTAAAGTTTGTTTTAGAGTCCTTGATATCCTCAGCTCAGGGGGAAGCCCACTAATTCCTGTGGGACCATTTTCATAGCTTATTTAAGTAGGACATGACCACCTTCCAGAATTGGGATCTTGGCTCAGTGTTGTCATACAGTCTGGTTTCAAAGCCCTCTTGTCTTACTGCAAGCCACAGCTCCATCCTTTCTTGGTAAGCACAGAGCCCACTTAAATACTGCAGTTTTTGTTTCAGAAATGTGATGAGAGCTTCAAACTGCCAAAAGCTGCATTGCTGTGCTGAATCAACAGGCTGCTGTCAGGGGGGTGAAAGTTCTGCTGCAGCTCTCCTTGCAGGTGGCAGCTCCTGTATGTGTGTTGATCACGAGTAAAAGTGCTTTTTTTGGGGTGGGGATGAGTGTGACTCCTGCCAGATTTCAGTCTTCTCATTGAATTAATTTAGACCTTGGCCCTTGCATTAAGTTGCACCGTGGATGATATATTTAAAACAGGAGGAGGTCAGATAATGAGCCCACTCGCAATTTAATTTTTGCCTTTGGTGCATAAATCTATCATTCATGTTACGTGATGAGCCCACTGTGACTAGCAGTGCAAGGGTGGAAACCAACACCATTGAGTTGTTGGATGTGGAATGGTGTTGTGTTGCCTTTCTCCTCTCTAAAATAAGGTCATCGGTGGTAATTGGAGACCTGCTAGTAGCTTTGCACTGTGTTTCTGCCTGTAGGGTATTACACCATGCATGGGAAGAGTTAGCTGAGGTCATGGTGTGTGCTGCAGTATTGCATGCATCTGTGACCTCACAGGTGAGGAAACGACAAAGGCTGTACTCTTTAGCTCTGCCACTCTGCTGTGTGACTTCCTGCAGGCACTGAGATGTGTAGCACAAAGAGCAAAGCTCATAGATGGCTGTTTTAATGCAGGCTTTGTTTGGTGTGGAGTTGGTTTGATGCTGACTCGTTGTTTGACCACTTTGCCAGCATGTGGATCTGCTTCCTGCACTCCTCCAGCATGAGTGAAATGCTTTTCCCATTTTCTTTGTTGAACCAAACATCCCCCGAACTTTTTGCCCTTTCCAGCAGAAGACAGTTCCACGTAGTAAAGAAGCTCCTGCCCGTCAAAAGAGGCAGTCAGGCCGCTCAACTGTAAGTCCTCTCAGCATGAATGGAGCTGGTTGCGTGATGCAGGAAGAGGCTGCAGTGCAGCCGTGGGCCAACTTCTGGTTCTTTTCAATGAGGAACATTTATTCTTTGACATATGGTTGTAGCTTACCCAACGGGGTCTTTTTAGCACAGCATTTAGGAACTGCAGGTCTGCACTTCCATTCCTGAGCCTTTATTTCCTGCAAAGATGGATTTCGTGGTGGTTTTGACCTCTGGTCTCTGTCCCTTCAGGGTGGGTGGGGAAAGGTCTCTGACATTCCTGCTCAGAGCATCTCCCACTGCTCTATATGTCCCATAAAGGAGCCCTGCTCTCCCAGGGTTCTGCATCTCCCAGACCTGCTTTCCATTTCCCTATGTTCCTCTCTCTTCATCTTAAGTGACTGCTTGTCAGCTGTGACTGAAAACAGCATTATTATATGCAGAGTGCACTTGGAAGAATATAAATTTTCACTATTGTATTTAGTTATAGAAGGCACTTCAAGCATGAATGACTATTTTCTTTTTTTTTTTTTTGCTGATCTGAAGTTACAGATAAGCCCTTTTTGCTTTTAAACCGAATACTTTTGAAGCTGAATCAACATAATTGCTCCCTCAGGGTGTGTTCAAGTAAGCTTAAGTTGCTTTGAGAGGAACTGAAGGCTGGACTGGGGAAGGTGGGAGTGTAGAAATGCTGTGATCTCTTTGCAGCTTTCACAGGGACTTTGCTGTATGATGTTAGCAGGTCATTTCTGTGCTCTGTGCCTCAGCTCATCTGTAAGAGGAGACAGCTGCCCCATAGAAGGGACTTAGTGTGATAACTTTCATAATGTTTTGTGTTGTTTAGTGATGGTCTGAGACTGCAAGGAATGACTTCATCCATTGCTCATCATTGCCAAATGAAACTTGTTGATGTTTCATGCTTCATTACATAGAGCTGGCATATTTTCTTTGATGCTTTCACGTCCATGTTTTTAGCTTAGTTCTTAATTTTTTTTTTTCCCCAAATGTTTGAGTCTGCTTTGTTTCACTGAACCACTGAGCTTGGGAGTAGGTGAACAGATTTGTTTCATTTCCATTTTCCTTGTTGCAGAGTGCAAGCACGAGTTCTGGGCCTGGTGACCAAAATGAACTTCTTTCCAGAATCTCTCACCTGGAGGTAGAAAATCAAAACCTTCACAGTGGTAAGTAGGAGAACTTTATATCATACAAGCAGTCTGGTTGGGGTAGCTTGACTTAACTTTAGCACTGATGCACAGTCTACAAGCTAAGTTTCTTCCCCCACACCACCCTCTTCTTGCAGTTGTTGCAGATCTCCAGAAAGCCATCTTCAAGCTGGAAAGTCGCCTAAATGCTCTGGAAAAATCTACCTCCCATCAACCCTCACCTGTTCCACCAACCCAGGTGAGTCCCAGCAAAGTGCTGCTTTATTGTCACAAGGTGCCAGGTTGCTTCTAAGGTCTGTCTGGGTGCTGAGAATGGAGATACAGTTAGGATGAGATTGGTACAGCTTTTCCATCAGTTTTGGCAACTGCCGTATCTTTCCCAAACCAGTTTGTGCAGAAAGAAATATTATACCTGAAGACAAACGAAGAAGCTCATGCTTGAGGAAGGTGTTCAGTTGCTAGTGCCTTAAATTAGGAGCTGTGTGCTGCTTCTCTTGTTGAGGGAGAAAAGAAATTTCAGTAAATCCTTTGGTAGGAATTTGCTTGTAAATCTGTAGATCTGCAGCGTCCTGGGAAAATGGTGTGTTTTCCACTTGAGTGGAAGATGACAAGCTGTTCCCCTTCCGGGGTCTTCAGGGGAATGCATGGTCTCTAGATAAATTATGGCATTGGAGCATGCTGTAAGGCCAGTAAGGCCAGGTTTTCAGCTGCTCTTCTACTCGTGTTCTAGATATTCTGAACCACTGAGCCCTTAGGAGAACGATCAGCTTTTGACTGTTTTTACTCTGTAAATTGCAGTATGGTTATGATAGGCAAATTCAAAGGTCCTTCTGGTCCAGTGTCCTATGCTAATGGCTGTTGGCTAGTTCTTCACACCTTGTGGGCTGTGCTTACTGTCTGTAGCAATGTGAACTCTTCTCTTCATTTTCCTTACTGCAAACTTGAATGCACATCACCCTCATGAAGAAAGTGGAACCATTCGGTGTTCCCTCCAAGAAAGTAGAGCTGCCATCTGCTTCACCTGCGAAGAAAGCTGAGCCAGCTGCTGCAGAGGAAGATGATGATGATGACATCAACCTTTTTGGCAGCGATGATGAAGAGGAAGATCAAGAAGCTGCCAAAGTGCGGGAGGAAAGACTGCGTCAGTATGCAGAGAAGAAGGCCAAGAAACCAGGTCTTATTGCCAAATCGTCCATCCTTCTGGATGTGAAGCCGGTGAGTAGGTGAAGTGGGAGAGCTCCTGAGTGAGGCTGCAAATCATCTCATTTGTGCATCTGAGTTGAAGGTTTGACCTGCATGTTTCCAAACAAGGGTTCAGAGTGAGGTGGGATATTGCAGGTGGGATATGCAGCCTTTGTGTTGTTCCAAAGCTGATGTGTTGATGTAAGAAGAATCCCCCTCATATCTGAAGGGTGTGGACGAAGAATCCATTAGCGGAGGGGTTGCATGTGGTGATCTCAAGAAGTCTCCTCCAACTCCTACGGTTCTGTGATTTTTGTCATTCTCATGTGACCTCAAGGAAAACATTTAATTCCTTCTCCCTGCCCTTGCAGTGGGATGATGAGACTGACATGGCGAAGATGGAGGAGTGTGTGCGGTCTGTCCAAATGGATGGGCTCGTGTGGGGAGCCTCTAAACTGGTTCCAGTAGGTTATGGCATTAAGAAACTCCAAATCCAGTGTGTAGTGGAGGACGACAAAGTCGGGACAGACATCCTGGAGGAGGAGATCACCAAGTTTGAGGACTATGTAAGTACTTTTCTTGAGCCGTTTTGCAGTCTTTCTGCTCCTCATCCAGCCCACTTGGAGCAACTCCTGCTTTTATGCTCAACCTGGGTAACACCAGTGTGGGAATGCATGAGTTTTAACCCTGGAGGTGCCTCCATCCCCATTCTGCCTCCACTGCCATGGGAATGGGAGGGTGGAAAGGATGACCTGAAGGAGCTACCCAAAGATTGATGCAGTAGTTAACACACCAGTATCCTGTTATGTCCCTTGAGGGCAGCTATCAGCACAGCTGGGGAGCTGGACTCAGATCTGTGCAGTGCTCAATCTGTTTTGAGCAGAACTAGTGCATGCTGTGAAGAATTCCCCCAGTGTAAATTCTTTCTTTCTGAAAACACCTCGGTGACCTCTTGTTGCTGCTCTTGTTGTGTTGCAGGTGCAAAGTGTTGACATTGCTGCTTTCAACAAGATCTAGAAGCAAACCTATCCTCTCTGATACTGTAACTAATAAAAGATCGAGGAGTGCAGATTGGATGATGGTTTTCTCTGTTACATGCGATTTCCCCGAGTGATATGTTGTAAGATGTCAGCGTATCTCCTCTGTTTTGTTCTCTTGATAAGGTCTTCCCTTTTATCAAGAGGATACCTGTGTTTCCAGGTTGCTGCTTGTGATACCCTTAGCAGGTCACTTATGCAGGTCCTTCGCTTTGTGAGGAACCAGACCTGTGCTTAGTCTGGCCTATGGAAAAGAGAGGACACTTCATGGAGTGTCACAGTGCCAGAGTCCAAGGTCCAGCTGCCAACACCCAGCAAGTGGCAAGCACTGCGTGGCTGCACTGTGAGCACAGATGGAGCTAGAGCAGCTCCCACCCAAGCAGTGACAACTCCACCCAGCTAGGGAAACTGGCACTGCAGTGCCCTGTGACGTATATCTTAGATCCTGCTGTCCCTGATCATCCATGTGTTGCCATCCACTGTCTCCTACATCCTTCCATGCCCTATGTGCCCTATCTGCTACTATGCCCCATATCCCCACTGCCTTGTGTCACCTCCTTAGGTATTGAAAGGCCACAGTGAGGTCTCTCTGGAGCCTTCTCTTCTCCACAAGCTAAACAATCCCAGTTCCCTCAACCTTTCCTCATAGGAGGGGTGCTCCAGCCCTCTGATCATCATTAGTGGCCCTCCTCTGGACCTGCTTCAAGAGCTCCATGTCCTCTGTAATGACATCCACAGCCCTTCCCTCATCCACCAAAGCTGTCACTCCATCATAGAAAGCCACCAGGTTGGTCAGGCAAGATCTGCCCTTGGTGAAGCTGTGCTGGCTGTCTCCAGTCACCCCTTTATCTTGTATTTGCTTTGAAATAGCTTCTAGGAGTATCTGCTCCATAATCTTCCCAGGCACAGAAGTAAGGCTCACTGGCCTGTAGTTCCCTGAGTCTTCCTTTCTCCCTTTCTTAAAAGTAGGAGTAATATTTCCTCAAGCCACCAAATGCCCAATCTCCCACATTTCTCTGTCATGCAAAGCCACCACGTGCTCACCACTGTGTCCCTGTAACCCCTAAGCCACCAAGTGCTCCCATTTCCCCATGTTCCTGTCCCCAAGTCCAAAAAGTCCTCACCATGTACCTCCCTAAGCCTAGTGCCCCAATGTCCCCTTCCAAGCCATCGAATGCATCCTGTCTGCCACCACCTTTCCTCCCAAGCCACAAAATGCCCCCTGTACCCCTCCGTACCCCCACTGAGAGCCCTGTTTCCCCAAGTGTCTCCTGTCCCCCTCCCAAGCCACACC
>JAOWBP010051345.1:0-15827 GCA_028571105.1 Tragopan temminckii | reverse complement strand
GCCAAACGTATCCTAAATATGTAGAAAGATGCTGCTGGTATTTGAGACGACAGAATATGACGTTCTGTCAGTTTAATTTTTTAAAATACATTAATAGCTGATATATCTCTCTTTACTACACTGATGTAGCCAAGGTCATTAATAAAGCCTTTATTACTTGCACAAGAGTAATGTACAATAAGATGAATGTGATTTAATGTTGAAAAGAATTGGTGCCACTGTTCTGACTTGTTGTTAGGAGCTGAACAGAATATTTTGATTCATTTGAGCAGCATTGAAATTTGTTTACATATTGCCTTGGGTTATTACCACGAGGATGTTAGGTAATCTTCAAAGAAAAAATAATAATAAAAGAGAAACTATTACACATTTTCTCCTTGGTCTGTTGTCTTACAGGTTTTTTATTTTTTTTTTTCAATCTGTGATGTGTTTTTCACAGCTTCATAGAGTTATTAATGTAAACTGAAATATAAGGGTAGACAAAAGGTAATGTGAACTTTGCTGCTTTCTATGCTCACGTTCAGTTTCTGCTATTGGATCTAGTAAACCCAAATAAAATTAAATTGACATAAGCTTTGCACAGTTAAAACCATTTTGAAGTAGTAAATACTCTTATTTCTCTTAAGTTCCTGTAGAAATTCAGATGTACCTGAATTATGTCCAGAACCTGTCATTCTTTTCTGTAGGCCAAGTTTGACCTACGTGCATAGTAATCAGTGATTTAAAATTTATTATTATTATTATTTTGGTGTTGAGGGCATTTGCTGAACTGAAAAGATGTTTGAAAAAAGTTATGACACCTTATTCATGTGAATTCTGTTAAATGCTACTTTCTAGCAAACTGTGCTTCCTTATTATAGAGTAAAATATGTTTAAAACTACCATTTGTATTATGCTTTAATATTAACTGTAAATTCCATTACATTTAACTTATACAGAATTTTGTACACGCATAAAAGTGATTTCTTAAAATAAGATTAAAAACATTTCTGTAACATATCATATTGCACTGTTAAAAGTGTACACGCAGAAAAAACAGCTATATCTGTTCTTGTATCTTTCCGATACAGCATCTGAATTCACTGAATTCTGCCAAACCTTTATTTTTCTACAGACTGGATTCTCTGGAGGCTTTGTATTCAAAATGGCACAGTTTACTGTGGAGCTGCTAAGCTGTACGTAGCTTTGATAACAGTGGTACTGCACCTGGCCCAACGAGAGCACTATCTTACATGAACTTTCCCTAAGAGTTTGAACAACTTATATTTGAAAGATTTTCATACTATACCACATATCTTCTGCAAAGCCATTTTCATAAATACATCGTTGATTTCGATTGTAATAGCACCAAAATTATGACTTACAGGTTAGAAGTGGAGGAAGCTTGAAAGAAGTCAAAGGCAGGGCAACAGAAGCGAACCTTACAGTTCAGAGGACTAAAATGTCATACAGTTGAACTTTATGAATTTGCACTAATGAATGACTTGGTAACCCACTACCAACTGCTGAACTTTGTGAATCTGTGAGTAAGTTATCAAAACAATAATAATAAAGAAGACAGCACATCACAAGAATGTAGTTTCTTTATTGATTTGCTAACTTTAGCTGTCTCATAACTGCAACCTTTTCCTTAGGGGTAAGAGTTAGTGAGCCAGAAAAAAAACCACCACCACCCTGTACCATTCTCTACATGGACATATGGATATAACTGGCTTCAAAGGACTGACTAAAGGTATGGTTCTTAAGAGGCAAAAAACCCCAAACCTAATAATTCATATAATTGTGCGTGTATGAAATTAACCTGGGAGTTCCTGTAATCCCGCACTGCCATTGCTTTCCCACTTGTCTTGCTCTCAGTCGATCTGTACAGGGAGGGGAGAGAAGTCCAAAGAGGAGCAAACAGCAAAAGCTTTCGTTCAGACAAGCAAACTGATGTGGTAATGCTGAAGGAGCTGCTTTGCAGTTCCTAGGTTGTGTGTGCCTTTCTTCATGCAGGGAGGTAAATAAGTTTTTCCTAAACTCTGAGTGATCTTTACTGAGTCTACCGTGTTCCTCTTTGTGCACACATTGCTTTCTGCAGCAGAAGCACAGAAGTAAGGTGCTGTTGCAGTAAGGCTCACAGAAGTGGTTTTGTGTATAGTATGCTTTTAAGTGTGAAAGAATCCTTATGAAGTTTCACCATACAGCAGAATGCTTTAGGGGGAAAAAAAAACAAAAACAAAATTTCATAATTATACTGTAGTTCTGTATCTCTTTTCCTTAAAAGTTATAGTAGTTACAGTTGAAGTGTAAAAACTTGCATCACCCCCTTCTCCTATGTATTTATAGGGACAAAACAAAGCCCTTTATTCTCCTCTAAGTTAACAGATTGACGTAATAAAACAGGTCTTTCAGTAGATAGTTTAATTGAAACAAGAAATAGAGATAGCAAGTTTAGACTATAATTTTATTAACAACTTCAAGAGAAAAAAAATAGTATTTAGGTTCTTTTTCCTATGCAGCTTACTCTGAGATACTGAATTCCCAGTATCTTGTTTCTTGTTATATAGAATTAAGCAACTCCAAAGCTTCTTTCTGTACCTGAAATATAAAAATACACTCATAACAAAATAATACTTTGTGGTCACAGACTTTTCTAGCAAAGCTTATTATCATGCAAACACTCCAAAGCTTCACCACAGTTCTTTAGATTTGTTATTTTAAGACTAGTCAGTTACTTTCCCCTAGTTTTAGATGCTTAATGTTTTAAACATGGATGGGAATAAACCTCTTAAACCAGACCTTTCAGTATAATTGACTTATTAAACATATTGCTTAGTTGGGTTGAATGCAGTAGATGAACTCTTGATATGCTACTGTTAGCCTAAAAGTAGCACGTACTGAGTTACCCTATTCGTGCTGTAACCAACCAACCTAGAGTTTTGAAAACTACAGACAGCAGCTAAGGGAATGTGAAAGACTGTTTGCCAGACTCCCTGTACCTGAAGATTCTGAGTAAAATGTAGTAAAATTTGATGATTAGTGGTACTAAAGAATAAAAAGCTTCCGGCCATCACATTGCAAGCAGTGCAGGCACTGCAAGCCCAATACTGCAGGCAGTAGGAGGTGAAAAATGTTCAGAATACCTACTTGGCCCTACCTCTGCCAAACACAGAAACAAGAATTCCAGCTTCTCTGCAGCAGATCAGTTTCCTTCTCACTGGACTACATTGTTTAGGTTCCTATGCTTGTGACACCAATGACTATTGTGACCTACAGAAGGGAGAGAGATGTCACCTCTGTTTAGCAGCTGTGCAGCATTTTAGAAGTTAACTCAGGTGCCTGCCTTAACCTCAGCAACAGTTAAGGATGGGTAGTTGCTGACACCAGAAAACCATCACTGTTTTTTATTAACAGAATATCTCCAAGCCTTGTATTCAGAGGCTTACAAGATAGGATTTTCTGGTGTCTGGGTGCGATGCAGAAATACAGGTACTTAGCTAGAAGTTACTCTGAGGTAACCGCTCCGTTTCCATGATGTGACACAGGTTGGTTACCATTTCAGTTCTTAGCTTCCTACCTGTTTGTCCTCTTCTGTATGCGCAGGATAATCCTTCGCTTTGCTTAACCACAGAAGAGCCATCTTTTTGTTGTTTAACTTCAGGTACGTCTTCCCCAGAAAGAGTAAATTTTTGCTGTAGAAATTTGGGTCAGCTGTACAGAGACAGGAGAGAAAAGCACTGTATGATAATGAGCAGCATACTATCAAAGCCACGATATAGCATCACTCCTCTAAATCCTCATTTCAGGAAAAGATTAATAGTATTTTGGCTTTGGATCAAAAGGAACAGAGTGTAAAACTGCCACACTTTCTAGACTTTAGTCTCCTATATGGTTACATTAGCTAGCCTATTTTGCACAATAATAAAGTTCACATAGGCAGGTAAATGCCTTGCTGTAGAAAAAGTGCAGTTTGATAAGTGCTGCCTGCTCCCATCCCCTCTTCCAGCTGGGGGACCCACTGTGTAGTATGCATGAACTTCAGTAGTAAGCTGTAGCTCTGCCCTTAGCACTATTAGGGTTATGTACTCCAATACTTGTTAGATTTTTTTAGTCATTGACTATTACTTAACATTCCAAATTCCAGCAGGCAAAAAATCATAGCTGCACAAAAGGATACAAGGATACACTAGCATCAGTTAAATATATATATATATACTAAAAATATATAATATTGTTATATATAATATGAAAATATATGGGTTGCTCCAAAAGTAATGCCTCCTATTTATTTCCATGGAAACTACAACAGTTACAAAGGGCACAATAACACTATTTGATAGAGCACTTTCTCAGCTACAAAACACTATTTTTCAACATGTCACTACCATTATTTAGGGCCACACAGACGATTAGGGACCTGGAGTTTCTCCCATATGAGGAAAGACTGAGAGACCTGAGACTGTTCATCCTGGAGAAGACTGAGAGGGGATCTCATCAATGTTTACAAATATCCAAGGTGTGGGAATCAAATGGATGGGACCAGGCTCTTTTCAGTTGTGCCTTCGACGGGACAAGGGACAACAGGTACAAAATGCAACAAAGGAGGTTCCATACAAACATGTGAAACAACTTCTCTACTGTGAGGATGACAGAGCACAGGAACAGGCTGCCTAGAGAGGTTGTGGAGTCTCCTTCTCTGGAGATATTCAAGACCTGTCTGGATGCTCTTCCTGTGTAACCCACTGTAGAGGACCTGCTTTAGCAGGAAGGTTGGACTCCATGATCTCCCTTCCAACATCTACGATACTATGATTAGCTATGCATTTTCCCCAGCAATGAACAAGACTCTGCATGCCATGTTTGTAAAAGTCTGCAACAGCAGAAGTGACCACTGTGCCACTGCAGAAATGCAACCACCTAACTGTACTCACATCCACTGTATGGTCTCCATAAATGTTCAGCAAGCATCAATGAATGTCAGTGGGTGCCATTTTTTCCACATGGAGGCAGTCAATGACACACCTTTGCTTCCTACGCACTTCCATGTCAGAAGCCACTTTGTCAGGCTGCCCTTCCACAGTCATCTGTCACATGTCAACAAAATAAAATGGAACATAGGAGAGAAGGCTCAACCTCTACTGCCATACCACCAACATCTGCCTTTGACATTGTAGGCTAATGTAATAAAATAGGAGGCACTACTTTCAGATCAGCCCTTGTATTTATGTATACATATAACATCAAATACAGGTAAACATATGGAGGTAATTTGAAGGCATGCTTTAAGGGGAAGTCTACCATTCCAGTCCACAGCTGCAGTAGCTGACACCCAGGGAAAGACAGATAATAAACTTTTCCTTCAGGCTTCAATGACACATCTATACAGAACTCTTTCACAGAACATTGCCTTCCCTCATCTTTCAGCTTGTCAGTTTTGCTTGGGGCTTCTCTCCTGGGGAAATAATAGTTACATATTTTCTTTTACGAGGGCAGTTTTGCTGCCAGTTGGATAGGTACTCTGATCCCAGTGACAACTGAAATCATATAAAAGTGTTGTCTCTGTCATCCTATTGAGAATACAGGGGGTTTTGGAACATTAAGAATGAACAAGACTGACTGACGTAGAAATTCCACTTTTACTTGCTTCTTTGCCCTGCAATAACACATTCCAGTTGAATGCCTTGGGGAAAAGTATGAAGGAGACCATGCATTCCAAAACCTGCTCAAGTATGAGCAACCCCGAGCGCAGGTGGGCTTCTGAAGGTCTCCAAGGAAGACACCAGACCCACAGCTTCTAACTGCCTCTTCTCCAGCACTCCAGCTTGTGCAGTGCCACTGCCTGCGTCCCGGCATTGGGCCCCACCCAGCAGAGCCCAGCCTGGCTCTGTTGCGTCCACTTGGCACTTCTTCTGGTTATTCACAGTTACGAGGCTCGGCCCCCCCCCAAGCCTTTCCGTGTGCTCGAGTTCCTACGCCATTTCGGTGGCCTCCTGCTGGACTCTCTCCACTGTGTGGCCGGTCTCTGACACCGAGGGCCGCCCAGAACTGCACCCAGTACTGCAAGTTAAGCGCTGAGTTAAGAACCACCGCCGCTCCCGGCCCGCGGGCTGTCGTAGCCTACGCGCAGCCGGACTCCGCTCGGAACACCGTTACGCCGTTCTAGCGGCGGCGGAGGCTGACTGAAAAATAAGGCTTTCCCTGACCGGGAATCGAACCCGGGCCGCGGCGGTGAGAGCGCCGAATCCTAACCACTAGACCACCAGGGAGCGTGATAACAGCTCCTGCAGCGACAGTATTGTGCTGCTACAGTTGCACACTATTCATGCTAACTTGCAACAAAAGAGAATATTGTGTCTGCAAAATCCAACAAGAATTACCTTCCTCCGCCATGTGGAAGTAACGAAGGGCCTGCAAAAGATAAGGCTGTCTTTAATACTGGGCACACTGAGCTGAACACAGCAGTCAAATCAAATCACTGCGCATGCTCAACATAGGTGAGTAAGGACATCTGTTTGTCCCATCCATCATCTTATTTGCAGGAATTCAGCGTGATACTCATGTGGTGTACAGTCAGATTGGACCTCTTCTCACCAGCACTACTGATCCAGCTATTCCCTGCCGCTGTCATTCTTGATTAAGTATAGCACCTTCTACTTGTCCTTAAAAATTCTGATGCTCTATTTCCCGTCTTCAACTTGTCAAGATCATTTTTATTTCTGCCTTCCAGTGCATCTGCAATCCCTCCAAGCTAGCTGTCAAGTATAAACTTAATAACTGAAACAAAATCTTGTCATTAATATCGACAAATGCTTTGGGAAGAACCAATTCCTGCAAAGCATCATCCAGGATCATCCTACCTGAAGAGAGTAAACCCGTATGAAACGTGTGCACATTTTTCAGCCAGCTTTCCATCCCACTCCTCAGAACCTGCACTCCATTTTTATCTCCTCCCGATGCCACCAGCTGGAGAGAAAATACTGCCACAGACCTTACAGTGGCAATGTATCTACAACGCAGTTTTTGTACTGAACTGCACCAGTCTTATCAGCATGGCTCACCTACAGAGTCTGGGACAAGATTTGATTTCTTCAGTGACTTTAACTGCTGCGGAACTCGATTTTAGGATTGGCAAAGTTCTGCGGAAATTCTGGCTGACACCGTATTCTTCTGAAGGTGATTTTCAGCAAAACTCAAAGGCTCGACCATTACAAAGTTCTATTTCTTTTTTTTCTTTTTTTTTTTTTTCTTTTTCTCAATCAGCTCTTCAATTACTTTCTGTTTTTCAAGCAGTCTTCTGCAATTACTTTCTAGTGACTCCTCATCCCACTCAACTTAAAACAACAACAGATTGTGCGCCAGGGATTTTATTGTTCTAACAGAACACAGAGTACAGCAGCTACAAGAAGCTTTCCTGTGACCAATCTAGTTTTCAAGCCGTTGTATCTGTGCACATAAATAAGATGCATACTGTGTTAGACACCCCAGAACACAGACCTCTGCACAGTAAGATTCAGGGTGTCTGACAGCAGACATTTTCACAGCGAAGACCACCAAAAATACTTCAACCTCTCTGAAAAACAGATGTTACGGTACCAGTGGATGAGAAAAAGTGGATCACTATTATCATTAGTGGATAATAATAAAATCAAGCTGTTGCTTTTTGCATTTAAAATAAAGGGAAGAACTCTAATACTCCTATCAGATAAGTCCAAGGTATAACACGATTCTATAAATCATCTGCACTGCAACTAGCACAGAGCTATCTGCAGTAGATCATCATAGTAAAGAGGTTCCATATAGCTTGCTACTCTCTGCTGCAGAGACCTCACAAAATCATTTTCACTGTTCTATGTGCCATAGTTGAAAAAAATTCCAGGCTTACTGGATTTTTAAACATACCTCACTCTCCTGTTTTGTTCTCACTTTATTAATGATAGCTGCAAACTCACAAGTCCATATTTATTCCATCAGAACAGTTTTGTTTAGAAAATAATCGGCATTGCTTGCCATTCTAAGAGGTCAGTTCTGCCAAGGAAATTAGTAAAAATACATCAACAGCTTTGTGGGGTGAATAATAACGTGAAACATTTTCCTACTGTACCTCTTCATAAGTGGAAGTTGGAGGTGTTGCAAATAGCATTGCAGCTATCTTTCGTTGGTACCATGGCAATTCAGCAAAGGAATAGCACCTGGAACAAAAGGAAACATTTGTATATAACCTTCACATTACTCCTCTGTTTGGAATCAACGCTCATATCTTGGATGTCATAACCAGCTGCTGCCAAGAGCCACAACAACCGCAGACACAGTGCAAGTTCTTACAACTGCCCAACCCAACTCCAAGTGTTTGAAATTGCTGCTAGATGTTTTGGTGCATCTTTTACTGGGAGCTTTGAGTACATGAGGCTGGAGACAGTTATTAACCACCAGACAGCCTTTCAGCTTGTAGTATTTTAGCAATGAATGCATATTTCATATTGATCTAAAATATTTGCAATAACTGAGCGCAACTTACATCAACACTGCCTACAAAAGCAGGTCTGCAGCCCGACAGACTTTGATTGATAAGAATGAAAATAATGAGAGGAATCAAACGGCTGTGTTCTACGTGAGGCCATTCTGCCCTGTTTTCTTACCTACTGATTAAAGGTTACTGATTAAAGGTAATCAGTTACCTATTTCACAGATGACGAAAGAATTAAATATTTAAGTATTTCACGTACATAGAACATTCCAGATTCCACAATGCTACTCTCTTGTATTAGTCTCACGCAGTGATTGTAAGAATATTTATATTATTAGTGTGAAGCAGAGAATGTGGGAGGAGGTGAACAATTAATGAACACAAATATGGAAGTGCCTGGGGGTCAGGAAACAGCAGGACACTGAATACACCATTCCAGTCACATTTTGCCAATAGGTGCGCCTTATCAGAAATGGGAATAAGACAGGGTCAGTCCAGGATACACTACAGAACATGGCTCAAGAATTGTCTGTTTCCGAACTCCAGCTTCAGACGAAGAAGTGCTGGGACTCAGTAATGGATATAGTTAATAATACAATATGTGATTATTTCAGTGCCAAAAGCAATAGCAGACACCACATTTCTCATCATCTTTTCTACATTTTCTTCAGAACAACATCTTAATTGCTTTTCCAGAGCAGACCTTCTATCTCAAAACTGATACGGCAAAACTCATTCAGTTGGGAACACCCATATCTGCCTAAACACTTGAACTGCTGCAGTGGTTAGGTCGTGTGGGAATAAACAGTGCTGAAATATGGAAAAACTGAGATCTGTAAACTAACACAAAACTTCAGAGCTGTAGATTATAGTTTCCACTGACATCCAACAGCCTAGAAAAGCTACAGAAAAGGTGGCTGTGAATTTTATTTATTTATTTAAGCTACAAATACTTAGGATATATTTATTGTCAATCTCTTGGTCTGAACTTCCTTATAAAACATTTGACAGAGGCCAAAGCTGCCACACTAAATAACCAGAAACACTGTCTGGAAACTCCCACTAAAAAATTAAAGATGCTGCATTTCAACCAAACTGCTTCCACAGAAGTGTGGCCATTAGCATGGAAAACTGTACTTCTAGACCTTTGCCTGCACCGCAACAGTACCACTTAGTACAAATGTCACTAAGCAGTAAATACAATTTCAGAGATTTTTGTTAACGCATATGCAGTCATAAGCTGCATTTACTTAAATGTAATTTTAAAAATACAGTATTTTGAACATCTACCACATTTGGTTGCTTTTCCCAAAAAACAGGTTGTATTAAGTGGCAGCCATCAGTGAAATTCAATATTAATTCAGCGCTGAATTTTGTCTCCATTTATAACAGTCAGAACAAAATGAGCAGAGCTCACAACCTCTCACGTGCGCTGTGGAGATACACATACATTTGCAAATAAGTTTTTGATATTTTAATATAGTAAAACACAGAACTAAAATGAACAATTATTTTTCATCTTTCTGAGAGTTAACAGCCAGATGCTTTACAGGCATGAGTAAATCTTCCCATTTAGTAGGTTTCCAATGAATTATTCCAGCATTTTTCTTTGCCATATTCTGACACATATTCTAGCATTTTTCTTTGCCACATGTTAACTTACCAAACGCCCATAAGATGAACTGATGTTGCATCTTTCGGATTCAGTTCAAAGGCTCTCTATTGCAGAAGGAAAATAAAATTAATTATTAAAAAAAGAAGTTTATTGACACATCCAGCTTAAAATACAAAAATACAACAACAACAAAAAACATGCTGACTTGTTGTCCCACCACAGTTAAACCACAATAACCCTTGTGTAGAATTTCAAAGATACAGTGTTTGCTCTGCGCACAACTGAATTCACTCATCTCCAAAACCTTTAGATACCGACAGGCTTCTGAGCAGTTATGTTTAGCAGGTCAGTCTCACATAAGATTCGACATACTGAGATTTTGATCTTATTTCTTGTGGAACAAAGTTAGTCAGCAGACCTTCATCTTTTCCAGCTGTTGTCTTTCACTGGTACCTAATGCACAGTTACAGTGATGGCCACACACCCTTTTCTCAGTAGCACAGCTAGACTTAATATAGGCCTAAGAGATGCCAGCAGCACTTGTTGTCTCAACACTCTCTTCCACAGGGACTTGTTACTGTAGGAGCTAAGTGTATCCCTCATTGATTTGGAGCCCAGAACTAGCAGTATAGCCCCCAAATCAAACTGACACCAGGAGATTTCACATTTGCAAATTTTCACCAAAAGATAATTCCTAACTCGCACACAATCTATGTATTAGACACATTAAGGCAGTCATTTAAATTACCTCAAAGTGCTCCTTGATAACAAAGGCGTTTCCGATTTTAACCTTGATTCCTTCATAATCTCCAACATCACTGAGACAAATTGCATACCACTGTAATTCAAAGTACAAAATTAAAATATTTAATAAAGCACTATATCTACTAACATTAAAACCAAAAAACCAGGACAGCTATCACCACCACCCAGCAAGTATTTGTTATGAACAGTTTTAGCAGTGCCAAGCAACCTGGTAGCCTGAATGGATAATGGAATCAACATCCTCTTCTTATCCAAGATGTCAACACCATTGATCATACTTTGTTACCTCCCTACCTGAGAGAAGCAGCCCAAAACAACGGCAGAATAAAGCCAGACCTGAAGTCTTTCCAACAAAACTCTACAGAACTACTGGTAAACACATACAGCATGCTGGAGGGGTGGTGTGTGAAACATTTTTCAGGCTGCGTCAGAGGAGACCAACTGTAAATGGTATGATTCTGCACATACGGAACCAGGTTTTATTTCCTGTATCCTGTCTGAACTCTAATCTCAGAAACATATCAACAAGAATTAGAAGCGAGTGAGAATCACTCATTTTTAACTGAGAAGTTAAATTACACAGAAACTTGCTGAAACAGGACAGTGACATCACTTGAGGTTTCCACTGGCAGAAATCAAAGGACAAGATTTCAGTTACGTTATTTTGTTTGGCTTACCTTGTGTGCTGCAGAATTTGCTTCATTTTTTTCTAGTGCCCTTTTTGCATACTCAAGGGAATCATACGCCAGTTGTCTTTTCTCTTCTGCAGAAGTAATGCTGAGCTGAGCTAAATCTCGTGACGCTCGTGCCAGCCGCCATAACAACTCTGCATCCTCACTAGTTATGAACAGAAACATCAACATTTTCAAGTAATAATGGCAACAAAGCAAGCAAAGGTCTTGAATCAGTCTTTCAATATGTATCTCAAGAGGGTGATACAACAGCATTATCATCTGGCATTTGGGCTGCAGAGAACTTAAAGGTAACAAAAACAGATAGAAGCCTGACATTATACACTGCCTGAGGATATAACTACATAAGTAAGGAGCTTTTTCATTCAGACTCAAATCCTAACAGGAGACAAATGAAAACTAAAAGAAGGAGCAGCTGGTCAGCAATGAACATGAAATGAAACAATGACTCCCAAAAGTTTTCAATACCTAAATTCTAGGTACTTTAGTCATTGCAGTTGTGTGTAGATGCATTGTGACTTTTACTAATTTATTTTTAAGCATTTTCTAAGTAACAAAACAAACAAAGAAAAAAAAAATCACCCTGCAAGAATGAAAGAGTGCGGTGCTAACCCTCCATTTCCACAACAGCATTCAGCTAACAATCAGACAGAACCATCAAAGTTGGAAAAGACCTCTACCAACCATCTACCTACCACCAATATTGCCCACTAAGCCATGCCCCTAAGTACCACATCCACACAGTTCTTAAACACCTCCAGGGACGGTGGCTCCACCACCTCATATGGCAGCCCATTTCAATACCTCACCACTCTTTCTAAGAAATTTTCCCTAATAGCTAGACTGAACCTCCCCTAATACAACTTGAACTTCCTCTCGTCTTATCACTAAGTCCTTTCTTCACTCACTTTTCTACCAGGATGGAAAAGATCAAGAATGCTTTCCTACTTAAAAAGAATTTGAAAGCAAGGCTCTCCAGCATACCATAACAAGAATATTAGTTGGAATTTGGTACAGAAAAACACAGTAAAAAAAAGAAGTCAAAGTAACATGAAGATATTCAGTGCAGTCAAGTACCTATTTTTATGTTGAACCAGCAACCGATAGAGCTTTTCAGTTTCTCCACTCCCATACAGGTAGTCTGCTTGCTCTATAACTTCTGCCACTTAAGAACAAATGAAAATTGTGGAAACAGAAGAACAAATTACACATAATTAGAATATTAAGGCATAAACAAAATGTTTTAGAGCAAGACAATTTAGCTGAAACACAAGGAACAAGTTATGAATTTTTTAGGCCATCGTACACAACTGCATGGCAGACTCAGATAAGCTACTTACAGTGAACAACTAGGCGGAGATACAGTGCCAAATATATGGAATTAAGAAATGGCTTTCAGTAACACAGAGAGCATAGGGTGCTTAATGGATTTAACACTTAATAGCGTTTTTCTTAGCGCATCTGACAGCGGAAGTAATTTCTTAGCGAAAATGGCAGGAAATTTAAAATAAAATTTAAAAAAAAAAAAAAAAAAAAAAAAAAAAAAAAAAAAGCTTGAAAAATATGACCAGAAAGGCAAATGCAGTAGAGTAGTGAGTACTAAAACACCTTCATTAGTATATGCACAGTTTAAATCTAATCACTTTAAATATATCTATATTTATCTATACGTCTATCTATCTCTCTATATCTCTCTATATATACACACACATAATTTTATTCTTGGTTTTCAAATGGTTCCACAGTTTTGCTAAAGACAATTGCAGGCTGAGTAGGGTTCATTCTTTTACTCAGCAAACCAAAATGAAATGCTGCTCAGAGATCTTCCAGATAAAATCCTTAAGGATTTTGAAAAAAATCAGAGCTGCCTTTCTAGTGCATCCGTTTATGCCCTCAGCATCCATCGTACTTATGACATTATGACAAAACATTTTAAAACTGACAACAGAGACGTGGAATCACTATTTTCACAACTAGCTGAATATAATCATCGAATCACAGAATCATTTGAATTGGAAGAGACCATTAAAGGTCACCTAATCCAACTGCCTGCAATAAGTCCAAATTCCCTGCAGCAAAGTGATGTAATAAGGTAAATATGTAAATGAATTAATGTAATAATCTGATATATATACATATATAGTACTGCTCCTGATGGGAGTTGGAATGCATTTAATTGGTACTGTTGCACCTAAACAGATCGACTAGCATACTGCTTTTTTAAGCTCAGTCTTAAAATTCAAATGAAGCTAGTGACACAGAGTGCTTTTCACAGCTGAAATATAGTTTAATTTTGCATAACAAATAGTCCTCAGTTCCACCAAGTTTATTTGCCAATAAATTCATGATCTACGTGCCAGAAACAAAAAATAGAGTAACGAGAAGAAAACTGCCACACAACAAGCTCAGGGATTCCTGCATCCTGTCCAGCTGAATAGAACAGCTTAATATGATATTCAAAATACTGTAATGTTATCAAAATTATTTCGCATCTAAAGTAGAACATTGTGCCAGCTTTCCTCTAACAATATTTTCACCCCACACTTCCAAAGGTTTTATCTTTTGTTTTGTGGATAACAAAAGAAAACTCAGATGCACAAGTGGGCCAATTAATTCTGAGTCAATATTAGATCCATTAGATCCAATGCTGAGCCTTCCAGAAGAATGGCTGAGAAGCTGAAACTGAAATCAACCACTCCAGAACATGCTACTGTTTTTTTAAACAGCCTAGAAAACCCTTTTTTCCCCTGAGTAGAAAATCTTCTTTCAGTTCTTCAACTTTCCATCATTACTTTCTGAGTGAGGGAAATGATGGCAAAAATAAAATGACCAGCTTAAAAAATTAAATACAAACGAGAAAATCTTGGCAGGCATTTTTATACCAAAAATCTTTTAATCAAACAAACTTTCATTGCCAATAATCGCAAGAACCGAAACCCAAGGGAGCGACTCGTGAAAACAGAACTTGTCTTAGTTTAATTTCAAAACCTAAAAATAGGGTTTGGCAGTGGGGGAGGCTGGCTGTTCCACTTAGGGCTTTCACGCCGTCAGCATCACTCACACCTTTCAAAATCATCATCAGCTCCTTGCTGCCAAATAACCACTTGGGATAACCGTTCAGGAGGGAACCTGCTCAAAAACCTCTTTCTGTTGCTTACAAAACCCAACACGCACAGAAGGAAAACGCAAGGATGAATTCCCTACCTCCAGTTCCGTCTCCCTCCGATTGATTACGTCTGTAGATTGATTGAGTTTTTCCAGCTCCCCCTGAGAAGAAAGAAAGAAAATGTTGAATGTGTCTGAAGAAATCTGGGGGAAACGTTTCTGAGGACGGTCACTTAGCATCCCCACAGAAAGCTCACAAGGGCCGAGGCTTACATATTTAATGAAAACAGGAAAACCTGAGACACTTGGAACAACTTTGCCACCGGTCTTCTATTCTGCATTCTACAAGAAAAATAATCAGAGCAGCTCTACCGCTTTATTCTAAGACAGTACATTTCCCGTTCTGGCCTATTCCTCACAATCAAAAATAAACGTCAAGTACAATAATTTCTGTCCTGTTCGTCAAGGTAGCCAGCATCTGCTACTTTGCACACACACCCCCAGATATATTAGTCCGATCACAGGAGATACAGCAGAAGGAACACACGGAAAGCACTGTGCTCTGGATTTTGGCAAGCCTCTCTGTAACACAACCAGTCAGTGGGACAGATGACGATGTTTATTAAGCCTGCCTTCGAGCCAACATTTTGATCTCTAACAGCAAAAGCAAAGGTGTTAAATCCTCTGAATAAATACGTGCGGGATGTAAAACCAGAGGAGCCCTCCCCCACTCCGCGGGGCTCCGCGGGGCTCCTCACGGCTCCTCACGGCCCCTCACGGCCAGCGCCGACGAACCGCGGAGCCGGACCCAACAACACCCGCCGTGCCCGCGGCAGGCAGGTCACGGCTCGCTTCGGGGGGGAAAGAAATTCATCCGTAAAAACGCGACAGAATAAAAAGCCTCCCGAACGGCACCGACACAGGGGAAAGGCCAGCTGCCATTACAGCTCCTCCTAAACAAAAATTAAAACAACACGCCATCTCCTCCCACACCCCGTTCCCATCCCCGCATTTCGGGGCGCCGGCCCCGCTCCGCAGCCAAGGTCACGGCCGACAGCAGCCGGGCGGGGGGCTGCACGCCGACAAAGAGCGGCCCCGGGCCGTTCGTGAAGAGCGCCGTCCGTCCCGCGCGCGGGAAGGGCGCGGCCGGGGGTCCCTCACCTGGATGCGGGGGTCCACCTCCTCGTCCTCGGGCCGCGGGGCC